>JAVJIF010017030.1:0-75287 GCA_038442645.1 Agave tequilana
TTCTAGAAGCCTTCAATTCTAGAGAATTCTTGTACAAGCCCTTGCCTATACATAGGGGCCAAGGGTGCTCATTTGTAATCATCAAGGAAAGTAAGAGTAAGTAATACAAGCTTCTACTTCTTCTCCAAATGTTCTCTTTCTTGAGTGAGTGAGTGTGAGGGTCAGGCTGACTTAGCTTCGCTTCTAAGGAGAAAGAGCGAGTTAAGTGTCGCACGGGTTCGAGTGGTTCGAAGTCAAAAGAATCCGCCCGGACAGTGGATCAGAGCTGGTGAGGGGAGTGATAATGTCGAGCCCCGATCTTCGTTCCGAGGTAGTTGGAGCTATAGATCCAAAGGATGCTCCCAAGCCTCGTAGGGAGAAGTTCCGAGATGTCATGGCGACGCTAGAGGCACGGTTAGCTAAGATGGAGCTTACCGTAGCGGATAAGCTGGGGGCTTACGACGAGGGCATCGAGAAGCTAGAGTCTGCGGGAGACGAGCTTCAGGAGGAGATGCAGTCGGCCTTGAATTCCGCCGTCGACATGTTGCAGCAAGGGAACACTTCCTTGAGGGAGGAGAACGCGGTCCTGCGGAACCACGTGGAGGTACTCTTGAAGGAGTTGGCCGACCTTAAGAAGAGGATCGACCAACACGATGTCGCATTGGCAACTCGAGGTATGGTGTCACATCCTTTTATGGCTAAAGATGTGCCCAAGCCGAAGCCTTACAAGGGGTCTCAGAATGCTAAGGAGATTGATAACTTCCTTTGGAGCATGGAAGTCTACTTCAATGCTGTCGAATTTCGAGAAGATGCACCCAAGATTCAAACTGTGCCTCTTTATCTTGAAGACATCGCTACGTTGTGGTGGTGTAGGCGATGTGAAGATATGAAGAAGGGCACAGGCTCCATCAACACATGGGAAGAGTTCAAGGTAGATCTTAAGCGGCAGTTCTATCCGGAGAATGCCGAGGACGAGGCCCGAGGTAAACTCTGACGCCTTACCCAAAAAGGTTCCATTCGTGATTATGTCAAAGAATTTTCAGAACTACTATTGGAGATCCCCGACATGGGCGAGAAAGACTCCTATTCTCGTTTATAGATGGCCTCTCTGGATGGGCCAAGATGGAACTACAAAGGCGAGGGGTCCAAACCCTTGCCCAAGCCATGCAAGTGGCCGAGTCGCTTATCGAGTTCAAGAAGATAGGAGATTCATCCAAACAAAAAGACAAGAGGGGCAAGCCTGCTAAAGGTGGGGGAGAAAAGGAGAAACCATCTAAGGAGTTCCCATCTAAGCCGGTATTTGAGAAGGGAAAGTTCCGCGCCAACACCAATGCGGGAGGCGATCGTCCGAAGAAGTTAGCATGCTACTTTTGCGGAGATCCCCACAAAGCCATGGACTGTCCCAAGAGGGCTAATCTCGCTGCTCTTGTCCAAAAGGAAGAAGAAAAGTAACTGGAGGAGACTAGGCTTCACTCACTTCATCTCCTCAATGCGATCAAGGCAAAGGTGGATGAAAGGCCTCGAGGGGCAATGTTCGTCGAGACAACCATCTCCGGTAAGACTTTCAAGGCCCTTTTAGATACTGGAGCTTCTCATCTTCTTATTTCAAGTGATGTTGCTAGTAAGTTGGACCTTAAGATCTATAAGGGAGGAGGCACCATTAAGGCTGTCAACTCTAGTCCCACTCCTATCGATGGCGTAGCTCACAAGGTGGATATGAGCATATGGGAGTGGCATGGCCAGGAGAACCTGACAGTCGTGACTATGGACGACTTCGATGTGGTGCTTGGCTTAGAGTTTCTGGATAAAGTGAAGGCTGTGTTGGTTTCCTACACCAACACCATGTGCATCCTTGAGGGGAAGGCATGCATAGTTCAGATCAAGCGGGAGAGCGTATCATCCAAAATGCTCTCGGCATTACAGATATTCAAGGGAGTTCGACGTCATGAGCCGACTTTTCTTGCTACCATTAAAGTGGAGGAAGGCTCAAAGGAAGGAGAGGACGTGCCCAAGGAGATCCGAGGCGTCTTGAAAGCGTACCAGGACATCATGCCCGCCAAGCTGCCAAGCAAGCTTCCACCTAGGAGAGAGGTGGACCACAAAATCGAGCTCGAGTTCGGAACTCGACCTCCAGCCATAGGTCCTTATCGCATGGTGCCACCAGAGCTGGAAGAACTTCGAAAGCAGCTGAAGGAGTTGTTGGATGCCGGATATATTCGTCCGTCGAAGGCTCCCTATGGTGCACCAGTACTCTTCCAGAAGAAGCATGATGGTTCGTTGCGGCTTTGCATCGACTACCGAGCGTTAAACAAGATCACGGTGAAAAACAAGTACCCTATCCTCTGATAGCAGACTTGTTCGACAGGTTGGGTCAAGTAAGATACTTTACCAAGCTTGACTTACGTTCGGGGTATTATCAAGTACGGATTGCAGAAGGAGATGAATCGAAGACCGCGTGTGTGACCAGGTACGAATCGTACGAGTTCCTAGTTATGCCATTCGGTCTCACTAACGCACCGGCCACATTCTGCACTCTGATGAATAAGGTGTTGGAGCCCTTCTTGGACCATTTTGTGGTGGTCTACCTGGACGATATTGTGGTTTATAGCCAGACCATGGACGAGCATGTGGAGCATTTGAGGCAAGTGCTCCAGGCCCTCAGAAGCAATGAGCTTTATGTGAAAAGGGAGAAGTGCTCGTTCGCACAAGAGGAAGTGATGTTCCTCGGCCATACCATTGGAAGAGGCAAGATTCGGATGGATCAAGCCAAGATCCAGGCCATATTGGAGTGGGAACCTCCCACCAAGGTGACGGAGCTGCGATCTTTCCTTGGCTTGGTAAACTACTACCGGAGGTTTATTAAGAGCTATTCGGCGATAGCTGCTCCACTCACCGACTTGCTGAAGAAGAATCGAGTTTGGGATTGGAGTTCGAAGTGCCAGAGCGCGTTCGAGGTGCCAGAGCGCGTTCGAGGCTTTGAAGAGAGCTGTGACGGAGGAACCAGTTCTCGCACTATCCGACTTCAGCAAGCCATATGAAGTGCACACCGACGCGAGTGACTTTACAATTGGAGGGGTGTTGATGCAGGAAGGACACCCTGTGGCTTATGAGAGTCGGAAGCTCAACGATACCGAGAGGCGGTATACCGTACAGGAGAGGGAGATGACAGTTGTGGTTTACTGTCTTCGAGTATGGAGACACTACCTACTTGGCTCGAGGTTCGTGGTGAAGACGGACAATGTGGCCACCAGCTACTTTCAGACCCAAAAGAAGTTCTCTCCCAAGCAGGCGCGATGGCAAGACTTCCTAGCCGAGTTCGACTATGTGCTCGAGTACAAGCCAGGAAGAATCAATTTAGTAGCGGATGCACTAAGTTGAAAGGCTGAGTTTGCCGCTATACTGAGTCATCCTCAGAGTCCCTTACTCGATCGCATCAAAGAAGGCTTGGCTCAGGACCCTACAGCCAAGAATATGATGGAGTATGCCAAGGAGGGTAAGACTCGGAGGTTCTGGCTAGAAGGAAACCTGCTTTATACAAAGGGGAGGCGGTTGTATGTACCGCTGTTCGGGAACCTAAGGAGGGAGCTTCTCAAGGAGTGCCATGACTCACAGTGGGCGGGACATCCAGGTGTGCACCGTACCTTAGCTCTCATAGAAGAAAATTATTATTGGCCTCGCATGAGGGATGATGTTGAGGCCTATGTGAAGACTTGTCTTATGTGCCAACAAGACAAGACGGAGCAAAGGGTACCGGCTGGATTGCTGGAACCACTACCAATTCCAGAGCGACCTTGGGAAAGCATTTTCGTGGACTTCATCATGGGATTACCCAAGTCTGAGGGGTGCAATATTATTATGGTGGTGGTCGACCGGTTCTCAAAGTATAGCATCTTCATTCCAGCCCCAACCAAGTGTCCAGCCGAGGTAACAGCCCCACTATTTCTGAAGCATGTGGTGAAGTATTGGGGTTTGCCTAAGACGATCGTGAGTGATCGAGATGGCCGCTTCACAGGCAGGTTCTGGACGGAGCTCTTCAAGCTCATGGGGTCGGACTTGAACTTCTCCACTAGCTTCCACCCTCAGACTGATGGCCAGACGGAGCGGGTGAATGGCTTGTTGGAGGTCTACCTGAGGCACTATGTAAGTGCCAACCAGCAGGATTGGGCGAAGCTTCTGGACATAGCCCAATTCTCCTACAACTTACAGAGGAGTGAGTCTACCGGGAAGAGTCCGTTCGAGATCATCACTGGACAGCAGCTGCTCACTCCTAACTCCATTGCTATCGGCTACAAGGGAAGTAGCCCAGCTGCCTATAAATTTGCTAAGGGATGGCAAGAGCAGAACGAGCTAGCGAGTTCGTGTCTAAGCAAGGCGGCCAAAAGGATGAAGAAGTGGGCTGATAAGAAGAGGAGGCATATGGAGTATTAGGTTGGTGACCTAGTCCTTGTCAAGCTTTCTACTTTGGATCGGCACAAGGGACTACACAAGAGTTTGATAAGGACGTATGAAGGCCCATTTCCTATTGAGAAAAGAGTGAGAAATGTAGCCTACAGGGTACAACTTCCCCAACAGTGAAGTATCATCCGGTTTTTCATATGAGCATGTTAAAGCCTTACCATAAGGACGCTGAAGACCCGGATCGTGGGAAATCCAGTCGAGCACCAGCAGGAATTCACATGGAGTTCGATAAGGAAGCAGAAGAGATCATAGCGGACAGGACGGTTCGTGAAGCAAACAACCACCCGAGGTTGGAATACTTTGTGAAGTGGAAGGGATTGCCAGATAGCGAAAGCAGTTGGGAACCGGCACGAGCTCTTTGGCAGTTCGAGGACTTAATCGAGAAGTTCCATCAGGAGAAAACTCAGCGATGAGGGCATCGCTCGGATAGGTAGGGGAGAATGTCACGAACCGCTCCATCTTGGTGCACTTGGGCTCACCTTGGCTCATTTGGGCTCATCCCCATGTGGTGAGAGGTTCTAGAGTCTTCTTAGATAATATTGTAAATACTATGTAAAGTGAGATATTCCCTAGAAGATTCCATTAAGAGGGATATTCCATAGGAGATTCCTAGAGGATTCTAGAACAAGATATTTAGGGATGAATATAAGGGAGGTTCTAGATATTCTAGAAGCCTTCAATTCTAGAGAATTCTTGTACAAACCCTTACCTATAAATAGGGGCTAAGGGTGCTCATTTGTAATCATCAAGGAAAGTAAGAGTAAGTAATACAAGCTTTCACTTCTTCTCCAAGTGTTCTCTTTCTTGAGTGAGTGAGTGTGAGGGTTAGGCTGATTTAGCTTCGCTTTTAAGGAGAAAGAGCGAGTTAAGTGCCGCACGGGTTCGAGTGGTTCGAAGTCAAAAGAATCCGCCCGTGACACATGCATGCCCGCATGCAGGCTGCGCATGCAGTGGTGCATGCGTGTAAAGGTTTTTTTTTTTTTTTTAAATATTACCCTGCATGCAAGCGCCCAGCCATTTTTTTTAATTTTCTGTTTTAATTTAAAAAACAGAATTAAAAAAGATTTAATCCATAAAAATGTATATACATGAATTCAATTTAATCATCTCAATTTAATTCAATTATTTGAGACACAAAAATAATCTTTATTGAATTAAACAAAGAGATTCATAATTTTAATAGATCGAGATCAAGATTTTATCTTATATCCCGATGATCCGATAAAGAGGTGGCTCTGATACAAATTGTTAGATCTAATTTTATTTTATACAATATCTCATACATGCATAGTTTCTTTGTCATGATCAAAGGGAAGAAAAATTTTAGGCATACCTGATTCCATCACGAAAGGGATGCTGAATGTTGCATGATCTCGTGGATGACGGAGTTGAAGGAGAGAATTCTTTTCTACAGCCACCAAGTTATCTTTTTTATCGACCTCTAAGAGAAAGATTAGGTGATTGTTGGTGAAGAAGGAACCCTATTAATGATATGTATAGCATCAAGGAAAACTCATCATAAATTTAGGCTCTTAATTGATAACACGAGTGCCACACGTGTAAATGAGTCCCACATTTTAATTTAAATATACTCATGCCTAAGTGTAATTGAAAACGCGTTTAGACCCAAATCATATAGGCTTGACCAATTCTTTATTAGCTCAAACAACATAGATTAAGTGGGCGGGTGCAAACATCCAATTGACTTGATTAGGCCTAAAATAAATTAGACTTTAAAACATAATAAGTTTAACAACTAGGCAATTTACATTTTGCTGACAAAACCTAAGTAGAATAAGGGAAAAAGCCCTGGAATGTGATTCTGAGAGGAATATCTCGTTCCTGCATATCAGACAATCGATCTGACTTAGGTATAACTCTCGGTCAGGCAATGATATTCTCTTGACAAAGTGTTTAACAAGACCGTTGATGTTCAGTTCCCACACAATATGATCTTAATAGATGTTCTACGCAAGCACAAAAAATAGTTATTTTTATTACCATACCACGTTTGCGATGGGAAACCGACTGAATTTTACCAATGAAGAAGAAGAGAAAGGGAGGGGGGGGGGGATAAGGGGAAAGAAGAGGGAGGAGAGGGGGGGGGGGGGTGGGAGTAGGAGTAGGGAGGTGACTGGAGGGAAGAGAGGCGCGTTGTTGCTCCGTCTGCTCTCTCCCTCTGTGTGTGTGTGTGTGTGTGTGGATGAAGACGAATAGACGGATAAAAAAAGTTTGTGAAAGAGTGACGGAACAAAACTTCTTTTCTGTCAGTTTTTTGATTAAAGAGACTGGATCAAATATCAATCGATGAATTGACTAATAAATAATATGACACCAAAACCTCAATCTTGACTGATTATAATATGTTTGATGTTTCTTCTAATACAGCTCACACACAACACTCTCGTTGGCCATGCAACGGGCCGCACACCGGATCCACTCCTTTTCCAAATCCAACGGCCGAGGTCGCTTCCATTCTTCGGATCCAACGGCTGTGATGTGACGGAGTTGCATGAGCTGCAACAGTTGGGGAGTTATGTATGTTTGCTGTCGTCAATGGCACAGTCTTGGGCGGCATCATTGATTGTGGAGCCACTAAAATTCATAGCGGGGGTTGTTATTAATTAGTTGGGTTATGCTGCCGGCCATGTTGGAAAAGATCACCGTATCATCTCAACCCCACACTCATATGACATCAAAATCACCATGTAACATGATTGCCAAATAAGAGGAAGTATCTGAACTTTCAGGGAAGCAAAAATCAAGATTTGAAATATTAGCCCGATACTGATATTTTGACCTGATAGTGATACTGACGATACGATCCGATATAATTGAAATAATAACGATATTGCTGACATAACAAGATGAACCCACTGGCACTATCAATCTGAATACCAAGCTCTCACAACCGATGCCAATACCTCTATTTCAAACTGTTGTAAAAATTATCATTTGGTAGCAATAAAGTTATTCGTTTGCCAGATAAGAGTATTGTCGGGTTTGATTGATGGAATTTAATAAAGAGCCGCTCTCCTCGTTTGTTGCCTTTTTCTTTTTCTTGTTTACGAACAAATGTAGTTCACAACAACATACTAAGAACTTTTTTGGTACTCGTCGGGACGAGGCATAATTAATCAAATCTATAAAAAAGGATTTTATATTCACAAAGTGTAAAAGAAAAGTGAAAACAAGCAAGTGATTGAGATGTAAGTCACTGATCCTGCTTGAATTTTGAGCACCGCTCCCCACAGCAGGTCATGAGTTCAAATTCTTCCATTAACTATATCAAAAAAAAAGTGATAGAGATGTTAAGAAAAAATGTATAACTTATTAAAAATTGAAATAAGATATTCTTAATATTTTACCTAGACATATTTTTATCTTTTTGGAGTCATAAACTGTAAGATAGTAGACAGATCATAGTCTTTTAAACTAAATCACTATTACTATAACCACAATTTTTTAATTAAAATATTAATTTGATAAAGACTTGTGTTCTTGCAACGTCCAAACAAAATCTAGTCATACATTTACAAAACTTATGACCAATATTGAAATATAGCCATGCATTAACATTCATACTTCAAGAAAAAGTTTGAAATTAAAAAAATGCATTTATTAGAATTTATAAAAGCTGCCTATTCCAAAGAAAATTTTAAATAAAAAACAATATTTATTAGAGAGAAAACCTAATGGAATATTTCGCTACAACTACTTACTTTACTTCATAATTAGAAAAAAACTCAGCATCATAATTTGATTCGCTACAGTCTCATCCACGTTAGCATAAACTGATTTCTCCCAATCACCATTGTTTATATTTTTCATTTCCTAGTTTACTCTTCACACTGATCTTGATGTTGCTCTCCCCTCATCCTTGACTCCGATGAAGAATAATTTGCAGGTTGACCTGCATGATCAGATCGACATAGGGTTGGAAGGAGGCAGGGAGTTCCTCCCGGGGTCGGAGCCCTTGGAATTTTTTTTGGATCGACCTTTTTGCAGATCTTGTTTTGTTCATGCTCGTGATGAGTTTTGTTTGTGTTTAGATCTGAAAAGCATTAAGGATCATTTGATGTCAGTAGACAAGGAGTCTGCTGATAATGACGATGCTGATATGAGGATTGCGACTCATGATCGCAATCCTCTGTGAGGTCTGACTCAGAAATAGAGCATTTTATGAGGACTGCGATCATAATCGCAATTCTTACAAAAACTAAAAAATAGAGCATTTCACGATCATGGTCGCAGTCCTATCCAAGTCCTCTTTTAGAACTGCGATCATAGTCGAAATCCTCATAAACACTCAAATATAAGATATTTTTGTGAATAATGCGATCAAGGACTGCGATCATGATCACAATCATATAAAGATTCAGAAACATGACATTTTTGTGAGAACTGCGATCGTGATCACAATCCTCATAAATAGTGCATTTTATGAGGAGTGCGATCACGATCGCAATCCTCAGAAATAGGGTTGCGATCGTTTTGTGAGGACGTGATCATAGTCGCAGTCCTCAGAAATAAGATATTTTTACGAGGACTGCGATCATAATCGCAATCCTCTAACTGTAATCATTTTGTAAGGACTGTGGTCATAGTCGCAATGCTTAAAAATATGACATTTTTCAAGTGACCCGTTTTTTTGAAGCAATTGCTTAGGAGCATTTTCGTCTTTAGCCACTAATGAGTGTTTCAGCGCTTGACACGTGGGCGCACATACTTACTTAAAAAAAAGAGGTGGTTAAAGTGAACAAAATTATAAAACTGAATTTTTTCTAATTACAGTTCGACATAAGAAGGTGTAGCGAAATGCCCCAAACATAATTCTCATCCAAAACATGAATACTGAAAGTCACTGCAATTCAAAGTAAAGCGAAATATCTATTACTTTTTCAAAATTTGATTTCTCTAGAGTCGTAAAATACCGATAGGAAAAAAAGACATAAAGAATGATACAGAGGAAACACTTGATAAGTTTTTTTTAACGAATTCTACTTTTGTTGCATGTCAAAAATCTAATAACGCACAATAAGTCAGTGTAATTATATTTTAGGCAAAAAAGACGAACACAATTATTGACTAATCTGATGCTAACTCCAAAAGATGTGAGATCTTAGTTAACTCTAAAAAAAGGTTACAGTTTCAGTTTTCAATGTCTTTTGGTTCGAAAGCGTAAGGAAATTATTCATCGATGTTCGAAAAAAAAAAGAAAAAGAAATCATGAATCGTAACTCCACGGGCGGAGAATTTTTGGAGGCACCTTCGACCCGATTCCCGAATGCGAATCCGCCAGTCGCTTGTCTCGCCCGATTAGTATTTCCTCTCTTTTTAAAAGAAAGAGTAAATTCAAAAATTCTTTTTTTGTCTTGTTTCGTCGTCGATCGAATACCTTTTTTCCCACTTGCTCTCTTTCTTTTTTTTTTGCCCGATTTGTGCCCATTCATCGATCGCAACATGATGAAGACGTTGACTCTTGCCCTCAAAATTTCTCTCCCCCCCTCCTCCTCCTCCTCCTCTAGAAAAAGAAGACTCTTCCTCAATCACAGCTTCCCAAAGCACTTCTTTATCCATCTCAATTTCCGGAAGTAGAGAGTGAAACTAGAGAGAGAAACTAGAGAGAGAGAAAGGAGATGGTGACCAAGAGGCTGAGGAGCATCTACGCGAAGGAGGCGAAGGAGTTCTTGAATCATGTGATGCGGGACAAGCCCCTGCTGCCCTTCTTGATCCCGCTGGGGTTCTTCGCTTGGGCCATTGAGAGGTGGCTCGTGCCCTTCTCCAACTGGGTCCCCCTCGCCTTTGCCGTCTGGGCCACAATTCAGGTGAAATTCTCATCTGGGTTTGGGTTTTTATGTGTAATTCATTGGTTTGAATCTGTAAAGTTTTAAACTAGTTTAAAGTCCATAATTGATACTGTGCTTGTGTAGATTAGCTGAATTGGTCTTTTGCAAATGGGTCCCTCTTGCCTTGTTGAATTCTCTGCTTGGGTTAGTTTTTTTTTTTTTTCTTTTTTTCCTGATGTAAAGATCTGAACTTGGTAGTTTACAGTTCAATAATTTAGGTACTGTACTCGTGTAGATTAGATTGGCTAAATTGATTGTTAATTGTGCTTGAATTAGCTGATTTGGGCTGTTGGGCATGATGCAATATTTCCTAACTTTACTGTTAATAAAGAAACATTCACGGTTTTAACTTGTTTCTTTATGGCTTTACAGATTGCCTTTTGTGGAGGATACTGCACTCATTTGGCCTTTCCTGCTGTCTGATTGGATTGATTAGTATGCTTATGCAGAATAATTAGATAGTGTACTTGTAGACTAGCTCATATGAGCTTAAATAGCTTGAATTAGCTGATTTGGCTGTTGCGCATGAAGAAGTAGTTGTTGCCCTTACCCTAAATGAAGAAGCATGCACAATTTTAACTTGGTTGTTTATGACTTTATATTGCCTTTTGTGGAGGATTCTGTACTCCTTGTGGCCTTTTGTGTTGGCTAGTGGTGTTTATTGGATTGATATAGTGTGCTAGTGCAAATAGCTATTATGCAAAGTAGTTGGTGTAGATTGCTGGTTTTAGAGGAATATGGACTGGTTGGTATCTTAGTGTCTGTCTCATTGTCTGTTTCTAACTTTACATTGTGGGTGGTGGGTTATCTTTTCTTCTGAAACTTCTAGTGGGGAGTTTATTTTTGCCACTTTCTCATTGGTTATTGTTATTATATTTTTTTGTTGTTGTTGAAGAAACACTGTAATTTGTTAACCCCTATATATTTAAACAGAATGATTATAGATTGGTTGCGTATGCATTGTGCTGGCTCTTAGCATCATTATCTTAGGCTCTTATCATCCAAAGTAAAATAAAGTACATCATATAACTCAGATTTTTTTGAAGATAATACAAACAATTCCTTTTGTTATTGCTATTTGTAACTTAACTTCTCGTTTTAGAAAAATAAAGTAAAATAAAGTATATCATATAACTCAAATATCATACAAGAGGATTGTCGATCAGTGGATCTAATTGATTCAAGTACGTAAGTTAGATCTACAAAGAGAACAAGTGTTTTATTTCTCTTATATTTTCTTCTGAATAGTAGATCTGGTGAGATGAATTGTGCTTCTTCAAGCGAGCATCGGGGCTATTTTCTAAGCATGTTAATGGCTATTTTGTGATGAGTTTTTAGGTTATATTGAGTGATTTGTTCTCATGTGAGAGAGTTATTAGAAAGGTTGTAACATTTTGTACTCCTCTTTTGATTTAATGAAAATATTTTTACCGTTCAAAAAAAAAAAAAAAAACTCTGATTGCAATTGAAAGCCTTTTGGCACACTCTTATTTCTCATCTTTTTATGATCTGAGCAGCAAATTTTTCATTGGAAACTGCTGACATTTCACACTCTCACTGGAATTCTCACACTATGTTATTATGAGTCCGTATGCGGAGATGATGGAGATGGTGACTACATTGATTGTCGTGTATATGTATACATGGGGCATTGTCAAACCACATGTCGAATGATTATGTTGCATTCTTTGTTCTTGTACCAAGATATACACAAATATTTCATCATTGTTTGCACTAGAAGTTAGCCACAGGAAAATATCCATCTATCTATGATCCTTGTTAAAGTTTCATGGTGACACCAGTACAATCAGACATTTATTATTATTCATATAATATGCTTTTTTAAATTTTATTGAAGGCTCTAGTAGCAAAAACTAATGTAGTGTTAGTCAAATAGCATGGCTCTGAAGATGCTATATGCCAAGTTATGCAAGTGCTTTATGTCTTAAGCTCAATTGCCAAACCCATATGTTTGAATTGCCAACTCATAAAACACCGGCTACTTATATTTAGTTATTATGTTGCGAAAAGAATATCCTATTAAAGAAACAACAGCATATGGTCTATTTAGTCTGATTGTTAGTGCTTCTTTTAGAAGTTGTTTTAATTGGTGTTATATTTGTTTAGTTAGTTTGAAGATTTCATGGGAAACCTTAATGATGTGTTTGATTTGTTCTAGAAAACAGTTTCCGTGTCATGATTGTTTTCCGTATCATGATTGTTGTCATGGTGTTTTTATTTTTCCCTGCAGTATGGGAGGTTCGAACGCCAAATACTAGTAGAAAACTTGAATGGTAGATGGAAGCGGCTTGTATTGGATACATCAGTATGTCCTTAACTTATATTTTGTTATTTTCACCTTCCATATTTTGAAAGAGATGTACTTATCTTTATTAATGAATGGCAGCCCATAACGCCATTTGAGCCTTGTGAATGGTTAAACAAGCTACTGATGGAGGTTTGGCCCAACTACCTGGAACCAAAACTGTCGAGAAGGTTTTCCTCAATTGTGGAGGTGAGCACCTATTTATTTGAAAATTATATTTATTGTGTGTGCATGTGCGTGTCTGTGTGTGTGCATGCACGTTTCTAATGTGTCTGTCTCTGTGTGTGTCTGTGGTGTATGTCTGTGTGTATTGTGTATGTATGTGAGCATGTTATTGTGCGTGTGGGTGCTGAGCGGTGAGCGCACAGCCACACACCTTCTCAGCACCCACACATGCACGCACGCACACACAAAGTTTCATTATAAAAAAGAAATTTTGATAATGAGATGATAATACAATTCAGCATGTATCATCTGATTAATGTTTATATTAGTATTTTTTATTCCAAACAACCATTCTATCTGATGAGTTGTGAGTTCTACTTTGTGTAAAATATTGTCATCCTATAAAGAAGAAATAAGAGTGAATTAATAATTTATATTTTGGTTCATGTGCTTAGCACTATAGAATCCATTCGCCGATTCATTTAGAAGGCGTACACTGCCTGTGTGAGTTCTACTTTGTTAAAATATATAATCTGGCCAACTCAAGTACCTAATTGCGCCAATCATCTAAAAGGTTTCGCTGCCATACGACTCATCAATATTCATTAAAGATATTGTGGTCAAACTTTTTTTCCCTTTCTTTTCCTTCTATGCTAATATATTAAGAAACTAAACAGTTTCTCTAATCTGCAGAGACGCATGAAGAACCGGAAACCTAAACTGATTGTAAGTGTATTTTGGTCAATGCCATTCATTTCAAATAACTGATGGTTAGCAAGCTTAAACTTGTTGAGTGAGCATGTGTTCATCTCTGTCTAGGAAAAATTAGAACTGCAGGAGTTCTCACTGGGCTGCTGCCCGCCAAACTTGGCACGAAATGGGATGCACTGGGTTACTTCAGGTGACCAGGTTTGTTTTTTAAGTACATTTTTGTAAATTTAATGTTATATACAATAGTCAAATTTACTCCATAACAGTTAATTATGCCATGATTGGTTTCAAGTTCAAGGATTTGGAGTATTCAGTTAAACTTTCAGTTCAGTGGATTACTCACGGAACTCTCTCTCTCTCTCTCTCTCTCTCTCTTTCTCACACACACACACATATCGATCTTGGCATTGTTGTCAATGTTATTTCTCGTGTTTATTTAGGTTCCTCTGTGTTCACATGAAGTCTTTATTGCCAATAACAATTCTTTTCATCTACTTAGGGTTGCTTTTTGAGGCTTATGCTTGGCCACTACCTCTTATCCTATTTTAACATCAACAAAAACTAAAGAGGAAAACTCATTTCTTTGCTATAATAGCCTTCTGTTTATTCTACTCAAATTTGACATTCTATATTAATTGGTTCCATAACAACAACAAACAACAACTAAGCCATTTGTCCCAAGTATTTGGGGTAGGCTACATGAACCAAAAGAGAATTACACCGGATCGGACACATGGATCAGCTTTTTTCACTCATTCCTATCGAGCAATATGCCTTCACTAAGACCTTTAGCCTCTATATCTTGTCGTATTACCTCCATCCATGTTTCCTTCGGTCTCCCCTGCGCTCTTTTAACTTGCCCCAATTTGATACGCTCTACTCGCCGGACTGGCGTATCTGCTGGGTCTACGGCGTACATATCCAAACCATCATAAGCAGTTTTCTCTCATCTTCTCTTCTATAGAGGCTACACCTATCTTAATACGAATATCTTTATTTTTCACCTTATCTCTCCTGGTGTTACCACACATCCAACGAAGCATGCGCATATTAATTGATTCCATCTATGAAGAAAATTGCAGGTTGGTTAGATTTAGAGATTTTTCATTTCCCCCTGATAATGCTATTCTTTGTGTTCATACTATTCATTTCTTATTCTAGCCTCATATCTTTACCATACATGTACCTGTCACATCTTTTCTGTCTTCATCTTATGCACACATTTTCTTGCTGTTAATCCTAGTTTATGTGAGGATTTGGATTTGAAGTTATAAAGTATATCGTGTCATTTCTTAGCTTGTAGCATCAAATTTGTGACAAATCACATGGAAGAGATATCTCCCCAAGATTGGAGTATACAATATAATTTAATTATTGATTTGTTACAAATGACATGCGTATAATCCTGAATTGTAGTAACATGCATTAGTATTAAAATGATAGAACCTTGTCAAAGGCATCTGCCGCTGACATCTTTATTTTGCGTGGTTTCAACTTTCACTCTTTAATAGTCTTGCCCATAAATTTTTTTTCCTCTGGTATGCTTCCCATTTTTCTTTCTTTATCTTTCCCACCCTTTCCCTTAGTAGTTCTTGGAGACACATTCAACCATGAC
Source organism: Agave tequilana (assembly GCA_038442645.1). Lineage (NCBI taxonomy): Eukaryota > Viridiplantae > Streptophyta > Magnoliopsida > Asparagales > Asparagaceae > Agave > Agave tequilana. The sequence goes on from JAVJIF010017030.1 coordinate 15,104, forward strand.
CTTCTTGTCACAGGTCATATACTTTATCAACCCTCCTCGGGTGCATATCCTTTCCGTTTTTCTTTAATTTCCCCATCGTCCATTAAATTTCTTGTCTTTTAGTTGGATACATCAATGTTTTATATGATGCAGAATGGAAAGGGAAACATTAAGGTTTATGATGGGATTGGGATGAATAGATCTTGGGTTTGTGAAAATTGAGAAAAAATAGGTATTAGTGTTTCACAATACAAGCAAGTGGTAACCTGGGCTTCACATCCTTTGATTTGGGCTTCATACTCAGGTGAATCTCTCACCCACTTTACGCTTCCATGTAAATATTTCGTAGAAACACAAAATTAGGGTTTCACAAATTTCTCAATTGTTCATCAATCTCTAAACAAATCCCTACAATAATATTTATGGGAAGAGGTCACGTGCACTACTCGTGCCTTAATAAAAGAAATAACAAAAGGACCATTTGTACACCACACTGCACACACAACTAATAACAGAGCAACATAATCAAAGAAAATTCATTACAAACAGATCCAATTCAGGCTCTGATCTAAACTTTCCATCTCCTGCGGGAATAGGTCCTTCAAGTCCTCACTGGATCATCATTGCCCATCACTATTCCTTTCAATTTTCTTTCTCTCAGCATAAATAATTGAAAGATTTCGCTTTTTGTTATCATACTTAAACTATCATAATTTAGTGGACAAGATTTGAGCGAGTTTTTAATTCCTCTCTCAATACTAATTTTTATAAGCAATCACAAATATATCTCATAATACGAGTAGGATTCCTATTTACTTAGAAACTAATAATTTAGAAACTCCTAATAACATGAAGACTCCTAAGTTAAGTAACTAAGTTTAACACCCCCCTCAAGTTGGATTATAGAAATTAATTATGTTCAGCTTGTTACAAATAATAGCAAATTATTCTAATAAAGTTTTTCTAAATAAAAAAGTAAAATTTCTAATGTTGATGCTACTTTACTGAATCAATAATGTTGTTATTGAAGCTGCAAACTCAAGCAAACTGAATTTGAGTCAAGTCAAACATTTAGACAAAGACTGCATGAAGTGTCTTATTCATCTCTGAATAGAATTAGGAGTATAGATATTCACAACTCAGTAGAATTGGAGGTTTTAGGAGATCCTCAAACTCAGTGGGAGTGGAGATTTTAAGAGATTCTCAAACTCAGTAGGAAATATTTTGAAAGATTTTCAAACTCAGTAGAAGATGACAAAACTTCTTGCAGCAGTAAGACCAATGAAAAAACTTTAAGTAATAGTAGTAGATAACGAATAAAATGACCTTATAGCAAAGAGGTAGTCAGATAAAAAATAGCCAGCCAATAGGAGTTACATAGAACATAAACAATCCACATTGTAAATGTTCATGTAGAATAATAGTAGAGGATCAGATTAGTATATAGATGCACAACATAACATAGCAATTATGATAGCACCTTAGAAAGCAAAACGGATCTATCAGAGGCAAACAAGGAGGCTAGCAAGGCTGTCGGGGGAGAACAGAAATAACATAAGTTGCAAAATAGGGTAGCAACAATTGGTAGCGGAAAGCACTAGAGGTGACAATTGAGTGTTTTGGGTATGAAGATGTCTAGGATTTTGAAACTTGAAGGCAGCTAGTTTTTTTAGATGATCGATAACTGTGTGAACAATTACTGTTCATCATGAACAATATCACTGCGATTACTGTTCACGATGAACAATAATATTTTTTTTAGGATCATGAACCTTGGCTCTGATACCATATTAAAGTTTTAGAGAAAAAGATTTGAATGAGTTTTTATCTCCTCCCTCAATATTTTTTATTTATAAACAATTACAAATGTATCTTATAATATGAATAGGACAACTAATAGCTTAAAAACTAATAACTTAGAAACTCCTAATAACATAAAGACTTCTAATTTAGGTAAGTAAGTTTAACATAAACGATTGGGTTTTGTAACTCAAGCAAAAGGCTAGATTCTAACAAACTACAGTGGACATTTTAACTTTTTTAGAAAACTAATGTGATCTTGTTTTATTTTGCATAACTGCCACATTTTGTGTGCAAAATTACTATCATTTTTGCACTTTTCAAATAAATGCCATATGATAAATAATGAAAAAGTTGAAATTACTATGTTGTCCTTTCTGTTGGATGGAAGATGGTTGGGGGGGGGGGGGAGCTCTGAAGAATTTCTCCTTTCTCTTGGATGGAGATTTAATTTGACTTTTAGGAGAGGAGGAAGCAAAAAAAAGATGGAAGGATAAAAAAGTTGTCTCAGAACTCTTGTCTATTTCTCAAAGAGATATTGTGAAGCATTTAGTGAACAAAATAGAGAAATTATTCTATAACAAATATATGTTATTAAACATTAATTAATGTATGATAAATTTTATTAATAGATAGAAATCTAATTTTTTCAAAGTAGTTAGCAATACTTGAATGATAATTTTTGGAGATGGTTCTTGTATGAATTGTTAAATAAAATAATGATATGGTAAATAATTACTAGTTTTGTTATAAACTATTTTAGAAATGTAATTTATTATTAATAAATAAATAAATGATAACTTCAGGAAATATCTATATTCTGTTATTGTTGTTGTTAAAACTAACTAATGTTATCACTTTTTTTAATTTTACTTTTTGAAGAAAGTATGAACTGGGTCGTGAACTGGGGTCTCCGACAACAGTGATGAAAAATGCATGTCTATTTTCAGCTTTCCAGAGGTGAAATGATGCAAAAAGAGAAAACTATCATCTCTGTGATTTTTTCCTGGGAATTGGGACACTTAATCTAAGTAAAGTTGGAAAAATCATAACATTGCAAAGGAAGATTGATTCAACGATGTGAACTACCAATATGACATTGCTTCATTAAAATTTAAACATTTATCTAGTTTTATTTATACTTTTGTGAGTTGAACTAATCTATCTGATTCGTAGTTAACCAATCTGACTGAAGATTTTGGTCTTACTCATGTTTGTTAATTCATAATTTTCACAGTTTACTTCATATGAGTAGTTTATTTAATATATATGCATGATATATTCTTCCTTGGGCTAATTTTAAGGATTAAAATTCTCTTTGTTGTGCTTTTAATTTTATTTTCTTTATAGGACACCAAACTTATCATCTAACTTTGCATTGACAGAAAGTCCTGCGATTAGGTTTTGATTGGGATACTAATGAAATGAATGTAATGCTGCTGGCAAAGTTAGCAAAACCACTGATTGGGACAGCTCGTATTGTCATTAACCAGATTCACATCAAGGGAGATGTAAAGTTCAATAGCTTTCTCAATCCTCGTTATTTTGCTTTTACTTTTTGATGTTTAATTTAGAAAAAATATCATCTCTACTGGGCAACCAAATTTAGCGTCTCAAATCAATTATGTAATTCTGGCTTACTAAATTTGTTTAATTTCATCTTCTTTTCGTTACAGTTATGGAATTTTATTTGTCCAAACCATTGATACTTTGTAATAGGATTTGGTCTTCAAATTCAGTACAAATGTGTACACTTGTTAATGTCATTCCATGGAGATGTATAAAGAAATTTACATATTTTTCTGTTGTGGAACCGTATAGTCTTGTTGAAGAGGGTCTTCACTGGGACTTTGATGAGCTTAAGGATGCTACACTGTAATGAAATTTATGTCTCTTTATTGATTTGGCTCACTCCGATTCAGTTCACATGTGTGAGCTGTTGACACATATTTTAAGGTCCAATGAGAGAGCACTATGTTGGAAGTCTTACCATTAAAAATATCTTTCACGGACAATATTTTCTTTTTATTGGTAAGAATTCCACTCATTGGCCATCTTAAAGTATGTGTATGTTGCTCACACACCTGAACCAAACCCCACATGAATTCATATAGCTAAAAAAGAGTGGATTTTAATTTCTCACTCTCAATAATACCCACTCTGGTTCTCAGAACCCTGATGCCCTCCCTTTAGCTCTCAAGGAGGGTTTCTTGTCCATGAAAACAGAAAAATAACTATATCCCTCATTCTGGAGTAACAACTGAGTCTAGATCAAACAGGATAGTGTGATGTTGGGGAGTTTGGCTGACATGCATGTTGAAAACAATTTTCAAGTGGTTTGGAATGTTTTTGCACCATACATCTTATCAAGTGAATAATTCTGGGTAGCAGCAGCATATTTTGATTTGAGCGATATAGAAGAATTGTTACACATTGAACTTCTTTATTTATATGATTAGCATGTAGAATCTGATTTGGCATAGAGTCAAAGCACTATGCTTAAAATTGAGTAACTTCTTTTTGAGTATTAGAATACTTGTGAAGTCAAAGGGAAAGTTTTATGAAGAGGGCTATACTACTAGATATATATATGTGGGTTGTATACCAACGTATGCCCTAGCTCCCACACGACCACACACAAATATTCACATCTTCCTAAATTTGTTTCCTCCTCTTTTTCTATAGCATACAGAATCTTTGTTTATTTAGGAACATTATTTAATCTCCAAGGTACATAATTTTACTAAGCTGTATAAACAGCACTCTTTAGGACGTAGTCTTATTAATTTTTATTCTGCAGCTCCTCTTGATACCAATTCTTGACGGTCAAGCAATTCTTTATTCATTTGACTCTACTCCTGAGGTCCGAATAGGCGTGGCCTTCGGAAGCGGCGGAAGCCAAACACTTCCAGCTACTGAACTTCCTGGGGTTTCAACTTGGCTGGTATTTTTTTTTTTCCCGTTCATGGTTACTAAATGTTATAGACTTTTTTCCCTGTTGGCTCACATAGCTGTTAAGGTCAATTATATTATCTTGAACAGTTTCTTGAATGGCGTGTCATCAGAAAAACCTTGCACTAGTTTTAAGATTTTTATTAATTCATTCTTTTCAATCAGGTAAAGCTTTTTACGGAAACTCTAACAAGGACAATGGTTGAGCCTCGTCGAGGGTGTTACTCCTTACCATCAGTAGATTTAAGGAAGACAGCTGTTGGAGGTGTACTCTCAGTCACTGTAATTTCAGCTGGCAAATTTGGCAGCAATTACTTGAAATCTAATAGCCTGGAAACTCGACAAAACTCCAGAGCAAACAGTCAATTATCAGGAAGCTTTGGAAGTCAGGGTTTGCAGACATTTGTTGAAGTAGAGCTTGGAGATTTGACACGTCGAACAGATTTCAGTAAAGGTCTAAATCCGAGATGGGATGCTACCTTCAATATGGTGTTGCATGGAAATACAGGAATTGCCAAATTTCATCTTTATGAACGGGATCCAAGCAGTGTGAAGTTAAACTACTTGACCAGCTGTGAGATAAAGGTACTTTAAAGAAAACTGATAAATCCACACCATTCTTGGTCTGTTACAAGTTATATATGTGTTGACATACCCATGTTATGATCACATGCAAATTACTTATTAAGTGCAAAATTTACTATTGTTGGACAGATGAAATATGTTGCAGATGACTCTACAACGTTTTGGGCTATAGGTCATGGATCTGGAGTAGTGGCAAAACAAGCTGAATATTGTGGGAAAGTAGTCGAAATGGTTGTTCCATTTGAGGAAAGTGCTTATGGTGAGGTATGATTTCAGCTGCTCATATTTTGTAGTTAAAGTGCATTGGCCTTTGTGTCTTTTTCTGTTTTTCATTTCTTGACATTTGAATCCAGCAGTCCTATATAGAGCTCAAATATATCTTTTAAGGTCTTATGTTTAATTTTTTGTTATTTTTTTTTACTGGTTATAGAGATTTCTATATCTTTTTATATTATGAAGTTTGTAGACATTTCTTTTTGTACATCCACTGTTGTTGTGTCTTGGTTTTATTTTGCTGTGTGCAATTCTAAACATTCCTAGAGACACTATATGCTCAAACTCGATAGTTTGTATGCATACGTAGAAATGCATATTTTCAACTTCAGCATACCACACAATTGTCCTTCAATTTATCATGTTGCTAGAGGCCTCTCCTTGATGCCATGATAATTGTGATGATGTACAATATGCTAAATTCAACCTATCCTAGAGCGTGCCTTTTAAATCCCTGTGATTATATCTTAGTAGCTTGGTTGGTTGTGGGTGTAGATGAGAGTGTAGAATCCACCCTCAAGCCCGACACACCTACCATCCACCTACTTAGCCACCATGCGCACAATAGGAGAAACATGCTAGCATTACATGAAACAGAATATTGCATGGTATAATGAAAGGTCACTTATTTGGCAAAAGATATTGATGCAGATGATCATGTTACATGATGTACATACCAATATATAGGTCATTCAAGTTTAGTTTGACGTTCATGGTTGCAACATTAGGTATTTTGCTTTAAGGGTGTTTCAACTATGTGGTAAGAAGCATTTTTGTTCGCTGCAGCAAGATTCTGAAGCATGTGTTCGACTGTTAGCAGAAAATTCTGTAAGGTTCTCCATATTGGGCGACTTCCAAATGACTTTTTGCTTGTTGGCAGTTAGTGATTGAATCGTATTAATTCTCCAGTTCAGTGCATCTGGAAGCTCTTTATACTCTCAAATCTTGCTGTCTATTCAAGTTTAGTTCAGTTTATTGTTTTATCTCTGAGATACTCATTATCTAATGAGCCTACATGTTTTTCTGTTCCAGTTCCGTATGCAAAGTTTTTGAGTTGAAATCTATTGAGTTCTGTATGTTCACTTTTGTTTTTTCCCTTACTTGTATTAATGGCTTGTGAATACCCAAGGCATACCAAATGCCAAAGGAAGACCACAAATGTATCCATTGTACTAACTTTCTAGCACCATAAATTTAATTTGGTACATCTCTGTTTATTCTTGTAGTTGCTTGTCAGTCTTACAGCACAAGAATGGTAATGCGTTACGCCTCTGTTTGTTTTTCCAGTTGGCTGTGCGACTTGTGCTAAAAGAATGGCAATTTTCTGATGGTTCTGTCAGTTTGCGTAACTCCAGCAGCAGCCAATCTCAGCCTTCGGTATATGGTTCGTCATATCTTCAAACAAGAACAGGAAGGAGACTCATGGTAACAGTGGTCGAAGGAAGGAACCTAACCACAAGAGATAAATCTGGAAAATGTGATCCTTATGTTAATTACAATATGGGAAGGTTGGTTTCACTTCCATTTCCAGTTATATTTTATAAGTTCTCCTTTTTAGTTGCCTCCCCCCTTCCATTCTGCAATGTAAAGTACTTTTGTGTTTCACAGCAAGCAGTCTATTTATTGTACTAATTAAAATTTACTTTCTTCAGGCTGTTCATAGAACAAAGACTATACCCACACTACGAATCCTGTGTGGAACCAAATGTTCGACTTAGAAGAGATAGGAGGTGGTGAGTATCTCAAGGTCAAATGCTACACTGCAGATAGGTTTGGTGATGAGAATATTGGCAGTGCACATGTAAATATGGAAGGAATTCAAGAAGGCTCTTGTAGAGATGTGTGGGTCCCACTTGAGAAGGTGAATTCAGGAGAACTAAGGCTACAGATAGAAGCTGTAAAGAGCGATGACTATGAAGGATACAGGGTATGCTTTTAACTTCATAGCTGTTTGGTGGCAATTTTGAAAGGAATATATTATAGTTTTGATTGCAACTAAACCAAACAAAACTGGAATAGTAGTGGATGTATCAGAATTTAGAAAATTAGTCTCCTTACATATGACTGAACCCAACATTATTATTGCCACCCACGGAAGTGCATGCTGTTACATCAGAATGGATAATTCACCCACTGTGTCCATTTTGATCTCTGTGTCTTAAATTTTTTTCTTAGTTGTGGTTTAGAGATGACTGCAATTCCCTGTAGCAAATCCATCTATATTTCCCCTTTCTCGATTCTTAATATGAGATAATTCTAGCGATTGCTTCATGCTGCAAAAGCTTATGCATGACCAATAGCAGGTTGGTTGTTCTACTATTCAATTGGCTTTAAGGATTTATGGAAACTCTCTCTTTGGTTCATACTTTTCTTTCTAGGAATTTGACACCGACATGTTAAGTTGTATTTTATTGGCAATCTTTTCATGAAATCTGGCACTCCAAAGCCGGCCTTGTTTTGGTGAAAGAAGGCTTAGAAGAAAAAGATGATGATGATTTTACCTTAAATAAAGATATAAATAAATAAAATAATATATTTTTGATGATTTTGGCATCAAGTGGCTGCAAAATCAACACATTGGTAGGTTAATTTTCTTTTATAGGTGTTTTATGGTAGAGATCCTAGAATGCATTTTTTGGTAATGACTGGAGACATTAACACCCCCCCCCCCCCCACACACACACACACACACGCGCGCGCGCGCGCGCGCGCGCGGGGGGCGGGGGGGGGGGGGGGGGGACTTGGCTAGAATGATTTGGAGCTAATCCTTCTCATTCATTTTGATAGTATGATATTAGACCAATAAAATAGAAGATCCATTCCGTTAAAGTTGATCTATATTAAAGGGAATAAAAAATCAATTATTTTAAAATTTGTGCTCATGCATCCATAGACACAAAATGAACGGTCCAAAGTAGCATGTTGTTTTGATCTATAATTTTGGGCATACAAATTGTCATTCCACCCGTTCGATCATGATCTACACACACAAAAAAAAAAAAAAACTCCTACTCACCAACTTTTGTTAGATCCCAAGTATTTTAGACCGTTAAAATAAGTAAAACTCACTACTTAAGCATTCATTATGTACTGCTTGATGGTGTGTTTGTCTTTTTTCACGTTATAAAGAGCTATGGGCCCACGCTATCATCACACGAGAATTGTGGACGAGAAGAACTCAATGGGATCAAAGAAACAAAAGGGAAATGGTTTTAATATGAACACAGATTACTTGATATTCATGCATTGTTTCCTCTTGCGCAAAGTCCCAAGATAATTGGTTTGCATGCAAGTTAGCTGCATTCTTTTGTTCGGCAAGGAGAGGCGCAACAACTTTCGAATTAGTGGTGAAACACACTTAAATAATAAGGGACTCAATGATGAGTTCTCCAAAGATCCAACGACCACAATCTTTTCTATATTTATGGTTTATGTAAAATCCTATATAAAGGGGTTGTAACTAAGGGTTTTTTAATGTGTATTGGAGGCCAAAATAATGAGAGATGGAGGTGATTGGTGTGAGATATCAAGAAACTCTTGTAATCTTGGGGAAGGTGAGTGCTCTCTTGTACCATAGTACGAAATTTTTTTGAGAATATAGAATGAAGCTTGTACCATAGTATAATAAACACTCTCAATTCTCTCCTGGTGGACGTACGTCTGGTTTGGCCAAACCATGTAAATCCTCGTGTGTGATCTTTTGCTTGATGTTTTTATAGTTTCGTTTATGGTTTTAATTTTTTGCTTGGCTACTATCGTAGATCAATTCATATTTTTTGATTCTGCTTTGGTGGATTTCGGAGCAAGGTATCACCGTTTGCACGACAGTTGATGCACGCGAAAATCGTTAAAAGCACTTGATTTTTGGTTATATATACTGTAAAAGATGTAGATCAACCTGAACTGAACAGATCTATAACTTTGCTTTCCTAACGTCTAATTTTGATGGGAAGGATTTGTAACCAAATCCCTTGCGAAGGAGCCATGTCTATCTGTGTGTGCGCACACGTGCGTATGCGCGTGTGTGAGTGCCTGCGTGCATTGTGTGCGCTTGTGGGGATATTAGGTGTTACAAAATTTTCTAATCTTTTAAGGAATTTAAAATTCCATTTGAAATATATGTAGTCCGACATTTGAAATAAACTTTTAATATCAGTCATCTATAAAGTCTATATAGAATTAATTCTATTAAAATCTTAAGAAATATAATTAAATCTAATGATATTCAAAAATGTATCAGCCAATTCTAAATATACAATTCTCTACTCTTTTCATTCTAAAATATCATATATCTCTAGTGTACTATTAAAACTGAAAAAGGTATGTTTGGATAGACTATGAAATTAACTCAAATAAATAAATCAAATAGAAAAATAAAATGGAAATCCCTCATATTGTAATTTTAATCTAATTAAAAGGAAAGCCATCACATTTGAACCTCAATTTAGCGTATAATCTAAAATTTATAACTACTATTGAGAAGAAACATAAGCCTGCCCCCTCCCCTTTTCCTTCTTACATAGATATATTTTATATTAGAAAATTTATAAAATTTTGTAAGAACAGAAAAATCACTAGTTATAGATAAACACACATGGTCTCTTATTAATAAACGTGCTAAATTTTTTGAATTATTCCAAATGGACTCTTAGCTATATTTAAAAAAGAATCTACACGCACATTCTTCTCCACATTAAAGTCCACTTTGAGAAATAATTCTAATGTGTGTTCTTATGTTCATTTTTACATAGTTTATATAGATGATAACAATAGGTGTTTTGAGAAGAAAAGGACAAAAAAGCATATATTTTATTCTTTTTTCACCTTGACATTTAATTTTATTTTTAGTTAATGTTGTAGCTAGTGTATCTGGGAGGATCTATGTACTTTCTGAATTTGTTTGAATTTAGGTTATGTTATTGAACTAGATAGTAGAGAGGTTTGAGTGTCGATAATAATATATTACTAAGAAGGATATCAAATATTTAATTAGAAAAAACACATGTTCTATATGGCAGGTTAAGATTCTTATTGACCATAGAAGTTTATTTATTTATTTCTTATTTATTTTTTTATGTGATAATGTAAAAAGGATTGGGTTTTCATGTACAGGGCCTATACATTTTCCTAGTGAGTTTGCGCGTGTAACATACAAAAATATTACACACATTAATGTAATGTGTGTGCGCATTATATGTGTTATACTATTTGATTATATAAAATATAAGCACATATATGTATTATTTGTATATGTATATGTATACATACACCACACGCGCATAAATACATGCAAACAACTACAAACATACATGTGTTTGTATGCACGTGTGTGCGCTCACACGTAAATGTCCATATATTAATATACATGTGTCTGTGCATGCATGTGCTTGTACGTAAATGTACATATATTAAATAGATAAATGTACATATATTAAATAGATAGATTTCAAAATTTTAGAGAAAAAGATTTGAGAGACTTTTTATTCGTCTATTAGTACTTTTTTATATAAGTAATTACAAATACATCTTATAATATGAGTAGAATTTTTTAATAACATGTAAACTCCTAATTTAAGTAACTAACATTCCCCCTTAAGAGCATAGTTGTCAATTATGCTCAACTTGTTACAAAGACCAATAAAATTTCTTCTAAATAAAATTTTTCTAAACAATAAAATGAGTAAAATTTTCTAATATTGATGCTAATCTTCTGAATCAATAATGTTGATACCGAAGCTGCAAATTTAAGTGAACTAAATTTGAGTAGAGTCAAACATTTGGATAAAAACTGCACGAAAGGTCGTCGTCATCTCCTTGAATAGAATTAAGAATTTAGAAATTCTCAAACTCAGTAGAAGTGATGGTTTTGAGAGATCCTCAGACTCTGTATAAGTGAAGATTATAAGAGATTCTCAAACTCTGTAGGAGAAGAGAAGACGATTGTGGTTTGCAGAATTGATCGGCAACAGTAAGCAGTGGCATAGATAACAACAAGAACATGTAACAGTAGATAGTAAAAACAAGTAGCAACAACACGATTAAATAACAGTAGCAGTAGAAATAGATGTAGATGTTGATTAGTCAACAGTAGTAATAATAAGAATAGGTAGTAACAACAATAGGAATGGGTAGTAGCAGCGAGTAGATAATACATGATGACAGAGTTGATAGATAGAGTATGACACAACATGAGTGGATCCAAAGTAGAAAGCAGAAGGCACAATATGGAACGACACTAGGTGTGTGCTATATGAGCGTGGCCCAGCACAAGCTTGAGGCGATGCATGAATGACGATAAGAAAAAAAACCTTGCTCTGATACCATACCAGATTTTAAGAGAAAAAGATTTGAGAGAGTTTATATTCCTCCCTCAGTACTGTTTATTTAAAGGTAATTATAAATACATCTCATAATGAGTAGGATTTCTAATAACTTATAAACTGTTAATAACATATAGACTCCTAATTTAAATAACTAAATTTAACAATATAGATCACATTTTTTTTGCTTTGTTCTCCTTGCTGTTTTCTTTTTGACTTTCAATTTTAAATATGATAACAATACAATTGTATTTATGCAGGGTTCTCCACCGAGAGCTGGCACTGTTGAGCTGGTGCTAATTGAAGCAAGAGACCTTATTGCTGCTGACCTAAGAGGAACAAGTGATCCTTATGTAAGAGTGCAATACGGTAATTTGAAGAAACGGACAAAGGTTGGCTATTATTTCATCTTTTCAACATTTTTTGAGTTGCATTCTTTTATAGATGCTTTGGAATATAAGAAGATAGTTGAGTCCATTTTGCAAGAGCTCTCCAGTAATTTTATTATCATGGACAACATATAAAATTTATGCATTTCCTATCAAATGTGGTTAGCTTGGAGCATGGCTCAAACCCCTGAAGCTCTATGAAATAATTGATCAAAATTTTACCATCTCAGTGTCGATCTAATTTGCTTCCATAGGTGGTCAAGACAATTAGCAAGGGAACCTAGAATAGAGAGTTGGTGGGTTACTAAATCTATTTCATGTGCTTATAAAGTAATGAATTCCTGTAACCAAGGTGCAACAATGCAAGTTTCTCTAGAGTTGGAAAGAGTATACTAGGAGGAGGTAAGAGAAAAGATAGCTAATAGTGTCGGCGTTCACGATCAAAACGCCGCCGTCAGGATCTTGTTCTTGATGACACTTGAAGCTGGCAAATAAATTGACCAACACACGAAAAATAATGTAATGCGGCAATACAGGTGAACACAAGAATTTACGTAAAAAATCCAAACAGAAAAAATCACGAGTTGAGCTTGGAGGGGGCTTCACTATGTCAGAATCAACAAACGAGTACAAGACACGAGGTACACCTGACTACGCCAACTCCCGTCGTACATAACTCACACACACTCACCTTCTGCAAACTCAACAACATAGTTCTTCTCAAGTAAGAAAAAAATTCTCCTCTACTCAAACATTTTGTCTCTCAAGAAAAAAACTAGTGAAACACATACCTCTCAACTAGGATCAAGAATGGCCAAGAATTCAGAAAATTGCTTACCTCTCCACAACAAAGAGCATGTCTATTTATAACTTTGAGTGAACCCTCTAAGTCCACTTTCATGCATGTACAGGAACTCTGGGGAATTCACAAAATCAGTCAAAAAATCACAACCCTTTGAAATTTTCTATATAGATTCATGCACCCAGAACGTGAATGGATAGAGTACTTTGACTGAGAATAACTTCTTTAATAAAGCTCCAATTTGAGTGATTCAAAGCTTGACATGTAACTGGAATGATTCTCAACATTTTTTGTATTGATGACCGAGCTAAGTAAAGACTGCATCATGCTCGAAATATGCATGCAAAACTAAAACCTGTCACAGAAAATTGTAGGCTGAAAAATTGACTAAATAATTAGCTGAACTCAAAACTTCTTGAATCAATCTAAATAAGTCAGAATATCGACCCAACTGCTAACCAATAGCTCTATGAAATTACTCCCACCTCTATTGCACATCCTACAGTTATGAAAAATTGTGGGGTTCTTGGTTGATCCACTTAAAAGGAGTATGAACTTCTTGAATCAGGATATATCTCATTGTCTGTCATATGTATTGTAATATTAGTGACTAATGATTGAACAAACCAGTTGTAATTCAAACTGTATAACTAATTTTCAGCTCAATATTAGTTGAATATGAGATTATTTGAGCAAAACATGTGCAGGAAATAAGGTAAAACAGAAACCTACATGCATTAAGAAAAGTTAGAATGTTCAAGCAGAACCCATGGTCGATACTAAAATTTGTAGCCCATGTTATCCAACTATTTGCAATTGGCTGCATATTTCCTCTCCCTCTCTGTATGTGTGTGTGTGTGTCACGTCACCTGCACACTAATTAATGGGGACATCACACCAGTGCTAGTTATCTTTTTTATGCCTTAGTCTATTTCTAAGTTTAGTTGTTTCTTTTATTTTGATTTTAGTACCACATCGGTTATATTCGAGAACTAAAACTTTTGTAAAGCTTATAAATAGGCCCCTAGACTTTTTTATGCAGTAAACAATGATGAAACAAAAACTTTCCAGTTGAAATTCTCTTGAGGGTGCTTTTGAGTATTAGGGTGTGAATCCCATAGCGTAAGGGGTGTGAAGACCGCGTAAGAGGTGCGAAGCCCAAATCTATCCGGTTCTTATCTATTTCTTAATACTAATTCTCATTTCTTATTTTCTTCCTTTCAAAATCCTAGTTTTCATTTCTCAATTTGAAGGTGACTGAGATCCTAACCCGTATTACATCAGATTGGTATTAGATCTTTTGATTTTAATCCCCTTCAATTTTTCTTTCTGCCAAAAACCCTAGTTCTAAACTTGAAATCCTAGATTTAGAACAAATTCAGAATCAGATTCATTTCCAAAAAAATCCAAATACATTACTGTTCATCTTCCTTCTTAGAAAACCAGAGGAGAGAAAAAAAAGATCCAGACACTGTTCGTCTTCTTCCCTCCTCTTCCCTCTAAAACCCTAACCCTAGGGTTTTCCTGCCACTGTTGCCCCTCCACCGCCATCCTCGCCCACCACCACCTCCAAGTTCCCACCTTCGCGCGTGCCGCCACATCACCCTCATCCTCCTTCAACACCACCGATCACAACCGCTATCAGCTCCGCCACCATCACCTCTAGGTCTAAAGCACTTCCTTCCACCTCACACTAGCGCCCCCTCAATCAGGAGTTTAACCTAAAAACCTAATCACCACCACACGATCCAACCTCATCGACAACACCCACACACTCCATTGTCAACGAAGCCTAGCCAGAGCTTCATCGAACCATCGACAGGCCCTTGCCGGTCGTTCCAGTCCCCGCCGATCTTTGTCTCTAGTCCACACCCTCAACGTTGGTCAGATCTCATCGACTTCTGTCCTCGCCGCCTCATAGGTTCCCTTCGTCGTCGTCTACGTCATCGACATCGGCGTCTTCACCGTCAACTTCATTCCCACCACCCTCACCGGAACGATCAGAGCAGATCAGATCGAATCTGATCTGATTCGATCGAAACCAACCCATTAAATCAAATTGGGTTTGTTTGGATCGGGTTTAATCCAACAACCCTTCCTGCTTCGCACAGCACAGACCCAAGCCTAGTGGGAGCCACCGCTGACGTCAGCAACTCAGACGCTGACGTCATCAGTTCACCCGAGCCACCGAAGCCGCCAGCTCCGACACGGCTCAACCGAACCGACCTCGAGCCGAACCGAGCTGACGGTTCAACCGAGCCGACTTCTGAGCCTATCACGCAGGTGCTGTCGTCAGCGGCTCCCCTTGAGCTGCACTATTCACTGCAGTCGCACAACATCAGTTCAGAGCTTGTTTTTCACTCGTTTGGAGTCCATTTTGAGTTTTGTTCGAAGCTTGGGTTCGTGACTGAGCCCCGAAGCTACTGAAGATAATTCGTAATACTTGAGCAGCAGATCTGATTTCAACGAGCCCGTGTTTGGTGCTGGTACTATCGCAGCAGCAGAAAATCAGCGTTCTGACCATATTTTTAGCCCGATTTAAGTCCAGTTCGAGCCACTGAGTTTTTTATTGGGTAACCTCTGATTTTTATGCACTGAATTTTATTCATGGGGTTTTACTTTTGTAGCAAATGCATTTATACTGATGCGAATGAGGAGGTTGAAAGGGACATGTATGCAACTCTCCTGTATTTTCGGAGTTTTGATGATCTGAATGGGTATGAAAAGTGATTTTTTTCAGATATTTCTCCTTGACACCTGCGCAGAAGTGTCATTATGCCCGAATGAAGCTGAATGAAGAAGCTTATTGACGGTGGGAAAACAGACATATCAACTGTCGAGATTGATTGGTCTTACAAGAGCTTCTCCATACTCAGTATGTTCCACACCTCGAGGGACCACAATTCAGCGATTTGGTCACTTAGTTTAAGGAGATTCCGCTGGCATGGTGAAAATGCTAGAAAGTAAGACGATAGATATTGTTGAAGATGCAGAACCAAAGCCAAATGTTGATGATAAGCTAGAGTAAGAGTCAGAAGTTATTACTGAGATAATAACACTGCAAGAAGAAATTTCCTCCCAGCCGACTGAAGCTGTAGAGCTGCCCGTTGAAACCCTTATAGATCTTCACGCAGAGCCTACTTTGGAGTTAGTACCATTTTTAGCAGTTATGAAGATCTTATTATCATTGAGACCAACTGATGAGTATGATCCCTTGCAGATATGTCTACAGGAGATTGGTTCACAAGAGATCATGCTACTTATGATGCAAAGTACAGTTTGTTCAGTTTTTATTATAGATAATGTGCCTTAGTCTGCTATCGGTGCGTTGATAGAGCTGCCATCTTTTATCTATCCGACACGGGGATCAGTTCCACCTCCATCACCTTGGTCTCGATGTGATGCACTAATAGGTATGAAAAGTGATTTTTTTTCAGATATTTCTCCTTGACACCTGCGCAGAAGTGTCATTATGCCCGAATGAAGCTGAATGAAGAAGTTTATTGACGGTGGAAAGACAGACATATCAACTGTCGAGATTGATTGGTCTTACAAGAGCTTCTCCATACTCAGTATGTTCCACACCTCGAGGGACCACAATTCAGCGATTTGGTCACTTAGTTTAAGGAGATCCCGCTGGCATGATGAAAATGTTAGAAAGTAAGACGGTAGATAACAGTTATGAAGATCTTATTATCATTGAGACCAACTGATGAGTATGATCCCTTGTAGATATGTCTACAGGAGATTGGTTCACAAGAGATCATGCTACTTATGATGCAAAGTGCAGTTTGTTCAGTTTTTATCATAGATAATGTGCCTCAGTCTGTTATCGGTACATTGATAGAGCTGCCATCTTTTATCGATCCGACACGGGGATCAGTTCCAGCTCCATCACCTTGGTCTCGATGTGATGCACTAGAGGTTATGTTTCGTGAGGGAAATCCTCACTCGATAGGGTTGAGTTTTTCCCACCCTGGGGGAATTGATGGGGACATCTCACCAGTGCTAGTTATCTTTTTATGCCTTAGTATGTTTTAGTTTATTTTTGAGTTTAGTTGTTTCTTTTATTTTACTTTTATTATCACATCGGTTATATTCGAGAACTAAAACTTTTGTAAAGCCTATAAATAGGCCCCTAGACCTTTTTTATTCAGTAGACAATGATGAAATAAAAACTTTTCAGTTAAAATTCTCTTGAGCTCTTGAGTATTGGGGTGTGAAGCTTGTGGTGTATGGGGTGCAAAGCCCACGTAAGGGGTGTGAATCCCAAATTTATCCGGTTCTTATCTATTTCTTAAACACTAATTCTCATTTTTTGTTTTCTTTCTTTCAAAATCCTAGTTTTCATTTTTAATTTGAAGGTGATTGCGATTCTAACCCGTATTACATCACTAATACGCACACGTGCACATTATTTCTCTGTGTTCATGTATGTATTTTTCAATAACTGAAAACCATGGCTTTCAAATTTTTCTTCCATCTTTTCTCGGGTAAGGACTGATGTATTGCATGCCTTGCAGGTTGTTCACAAAACACTAAATCCTCAATGGAACCAGACCCTAGAGTTCCCTGATACAGGTGATCGCTTGGCTTTGCATGTGAAGGATCATAATGCTTTACTTCCCACATCAAACATAGGTGATTGTTTTGTGGAGTATGAGAATTTACCTCCAAATCAAACAGTCAATAAGTGGATACCTCTCCAAGGAGTTAAGAGTGGAGAGATCCACGTACAGGTCACAAGAAGAGTTCCAGAACTACAGAAAAAAACCATAGCTACTGACATGTCTTCTTTAAGCAAAGCACGTAAGCTATCTGGGCAGGTAAAATTTTTACTTGAAGTTCACGGTTCTAGAATTATGGTTCAAATACATGATCATGACTGCTGCGAAACAACCTTTTCCCCTCCTTGGGCTGTTCTTGTGAATATATGATGATCATTACTCAGCATTCTTCAACTAGTTTTATTATATGGTAGTTAAAAACTCTTTCCCTCAGTAAGAGGAGAAATATAAAACTTAAATTGGAGACAGGGTTTGATTGTCAATGGGTGACTGAATGGATATATTTATTTTTATTTTTCGTGATGGGAGTTTCTTTTGAAGGAATAAGCTCTATGCATTGTTCTAAAAATCGGATTAAATCGGCCGATTAATCCTATTCGGTGGCAGCCCGCTTAATATTACATTAATCGCTCTGATTATGCGCTCGGACGATTAATCGGATCCAAAATGATTAATCTCTGATCAATCCCCGATTAATCCGATTAATCATTTAGGCATTTCATATGTTTTTTATTTGAAAAACTTATCACTTTGTGTGTGTTGGATCGCTAATTAGTTTATGTTGTGATGTTGATGATTTGATAATGATCTTTTATTAAATAGTAAATGAACTGTTATTTATTAAATAGTAGATAAATTATGATATTTTATTATTGTATATTTTGCATAAAGTGATATTTATGTTTTATTATTTTTGATTATTTTTCAAATTAACTTATTTAACAATCTTTCTCCATCATTCTTTAAAGTTCATTATTTTGATTGATAAATTGACTAATTTTTTATTTATCTTATGTTGCAAGTAAGTTCTTTGATTTATATTTATGTTGTAAAATTTGAAATCTTGGATTATAAATGCGAAGAGATAAGTTCTCTTACTTCTTCTTTTTTACTATTTATTTATATTATCTTGTTGTTCATCATATCATGGTTTATAACTTCACATCTAGATATTGTCTTGTATAATATTTAGGTATTTTCAATAATTAACTGTATATATTCATATATAGTTGTGCATAAATATAATTAAATATATTAAAATATTCAAAACGATTAATCTCCGATTAATCCGATTAATCATTATTCAGTGTTGGACTGCACGAATAATGAAAACTGATTCTTAGGACACTGGCTCTATGGTGTAATATCTGTCTGTTACTGGTGCCTCTTATAAATTTTAAGTGTGTTGATGAAACTGCAGAAAAATGTACACTCATAGGACAGAGTGGCGATAAATAGGAAATCTCGATTCTAAGCAGTCATGGCATCTAGATTGGTACCTGTCTATTTAAGAATTAAAGGGAAGGGAAGTAAAGTGAGTAAAAATTGAGCTTCTTTTTGTTTGGTTCCTGAAGAGAGGTTAAAGAGACGAGTAAAATACTGAAAATTTTGAATCTATATGGTTGTTGATGTCCTTTAATTTTCCCCACTATAAGATAATAAAAGGAAAAGACAAGAATCAATCACCTGATCTCTCATCCGCGTTTTCTTTTCTTTCTATTCATTTTTCATGGAACCAAACTCCTTTGCCAAGATGTCCTATATCTACTCAGTGTGGGAGCGGACGGTCTAGGGTTACCTCAGGCTTGGTCTGCAAAATTCTATCCCAACAAAATTCCAGATTCTTTAAAATACTCTTACAAGTTACAAATATTAGGTTCTATATTTTTGGTCAAATACCTTGAGAAAGTTGATCAAGCCTTCTTTTCCTTCTATCTTTTTCTCTTGTTTTCCTGGACGAAGGCCATGGGCAGGACTTCAGCCTGGGACTTACCACAACCAAAGCTCATCCCTTTCACTGAAGCCAGGACGCAAGATCCAATCTTCTCAGAAGCTGAAGACATTATATTCACTGGTTGAGGGATTGGTCCAAATATCAGCCAATACAAACAATATATGTTGAACCCATATCGGCGATATATTGCTTTCAAAGGCCTGCTTCTACGATATGGAAAAAAAAACGGCTATATTATGTTGAACCCATATCGGCGATATTTTGGATATTGGACAATATATCGGGCTGATATATCCTTGTCGAATATTGGCTGATATGTATTATATAGAATCCTATTAGGTTACTTGATATATTCGGTTTGGATTTTTAGTTAAACTCAAACATTCTTTAGTAAAACCCAGAACCCATTACCCAATTCAAACTCAAATACCCCTTATTGTTCGGTCTCTTCTGTTGAATTCCTGGCTCAACTTTTTCTGGTTTCTTTTTTTTCTCTATGCCCTATTTGCTGGCGACGATGTGAAACAGGAAATGAATCATCAAGATGAAGAAAACTCAGATTGATGAAAAGAAAACTCAGAATGATATTGACGAAAACTCAGACTAATGGGAGAAAATGAGGAAGCCCGAACGAGATGTTGTAGATAAAGACGACAAGAAAGCAGCCTAGCCAATATATAACTTCCTTGATACCTATGGCACTTTTATTAAATAAATAATACGTGGGATATTATAACTGCCTTAAGTTATTAATACTTATTATAAATATACAGAGTTTTTGATATGAACTCCTGATATTGATTTCATATCTCGAATATTTCATATGATATCCACAAACATGATATATGATATTGAAAACCTTGACTATATTTCTTTTCTGCACATTATGAAGAATATCATGAGTATTCTCCCTTGGTCGTGTTCAATAGTACTAAATAAAAATTCTGGAAATATATGTTAAAGTTTAAATATTTTATTAGATGGATGAAGATATTGAGGTTTTCATAACTGTGCTAATTTAAACCGTAATCTTCTCTTTACTTCAATTGTGTGATTGTTGGGTTTTTGTGTCTGAAAAACAAATGCAGATCCGAGGAATCCTGAATAAATTTCACGGCTTGGTGGGAGATGGGGATCTAGAAGGCCTATCATTGGCCCTGAGCGAAGTGGATAGTATTGAGGATGCCCAGGAGGAATACATGCTTCAGCTTGAGAGGGAAAAGACATTGCTGATCGAGAAAATAAGCGAGCTTGGTCATGAGATAAGTAGAACAACTTCAACCCCAGGCAAGATACCATACTGAAACTGAAACCTTGGCAAGTATATGTACCTATACCCACATCAACAATGTGTGTGTGTACGTACGTACATACATGTGTGTGTGTTACATGTAATGAGATCTGTAGCTTTTCGTTAAATTAGAGATCAAAAGCATATGCATAGTTCCATTGTTTTTTTTTTTTTTTTTTTTTTGGTGGGGGGTGGGGAATAGCATTTCTATCTTTCAACTTAAGATGGCTTTTTTACATCCCTAATAATGTAAATTTTTTTTTTATTGGGGTTTATATGTTTCCTCTGAGTTTTTGTGGTGTTTGTGCACTGTTACATGCTTTCAACCTATTCCAGTTTTCTCGAATATCATGTAACATGGGATCTCCTTTCTGTTTCGTCTATCAGAAGTCTCCACATTATTTCTTGTTAGTATAACGAGGAAAACACACCAGAAAGCATTTCGATTTTATTTTATTTTCGGAACAAAAACTATAGTCAGGACTGGAACCTGGGATACTATGCATATTTCAAGGAGTTAGCCGGTGATCTAGAGGTTGCTGCAATGAAACAATAACAAATTGCAAATCATCGGTCCATATTGTAGACATGATCAGTGAGAATCACAAGCTAGGAGATTAGTTTGTAGCACATTGTCTGATTCTTTGGCTTCGAACGTGTGGGTTCTTGTCCATGAGAATGCCAAGCTTCTCTCTAGGACCTGAAAAATGCGAGAAACATGTTTCCTTGAGTTCCTATTAGCATCTGGTTGGGCATATACTTTTAGCAAATGGCTCCAGGTTCTGAAATTTGCTTGCTTTTTAGCTCTTTTCAGCACAATCGGGACATTCTGCTTCTCAGACTACTGAATAACTGTAGCGCCTTGTCAGGGCAGATGTGCTTTAGAGAGTGGATTCTGCTTATTGTTGCTAATGTGTGTTTGTTCATTAGACAAACTTGTCTGTGGCTTGTTTTGTACATGATATTTCGAAGAAAGCCATCTAAATTGGTAATTGAGGTACTAGGCATGTTCCTCTACTTAACTAATTTATACTTAACTAATTTACCAGGGAATTCTAGATTCCTGTACAAATTTCCATATTTTGTATAAATTTACTTAACGAAATATTAGATTTATATGGGTATCAGATTTCCTCATTTCATGAGAATATAATTGTTCATTGCAGAAAGAGAGTATTGTTGAGAAAAGTCAAGTGTCTACCCGCCTCCGTCAATCACAACCTAACTTCACTATGCACCATTATAAGTTTACTATGCGCTGATGTAAGCGATGACGCAAGCGACTGCATAGTGCCCCCAAGGTTTTCCTATAAATAGGCCCTTCCTGATTCATTTCAATGTACACACTTCAGAATCAATAAGAATTTCTACTTCTACTCTGTCTTTAGAATTCTCTATTTTGGTGTTATATTTTCGGAGTTTTACAACAAGTATTTATATTCCTACCTCATGAAAATTCATTAAAAAATTATTTTTTAAAAATAATTCTATTTATTCTTCTTGTCTTTCACTCCTCCTTTGTCTTATGTCAACATGGTGATGATCGCCATCCGCCATCACTGTCCATCGATGGCCGCCGCTACTGTTTATCGTTGCCTCTAGTCACCGTTGATCGCCACCACTGTTGACTGATTGCCACAACCACTATTGATTGCTCCCGCCTCGCCAACAGTGCCTATCACTGTCTCGGCCTCAACCATCAATCATTGGTCACCGCCATCATCGGTTGCCAACCGTAGAGTGCAGGCACCAGTGATCGCCAACTTCCAATGATCGTTAATCGCCACCTTGAGTGGTCTTGACATAGACTGGGAAGCGAACGATGCCAGTTGATCTCGTTCTAGCGGCAACAAACCCTGAAAGAAACTTTCAGGTGGGGATAATACTCGAATCCACGAGCAAGTGACTTAAATCCATGAGCTAAAGAAAACAACTGAATCCACGAGCAAATTTGAAGAGGAAAACTTAAAGTTTATTAAAGCAAAATTTGATTAATTACAATTACAATGATACAATTGCTTTATATGGGCAAATAAAAGAGAGTACTAAGAAAAAAACAAATCAATTTGAAATTCAATTTGGATCCGAAAACTAAATCCTGATCAGAATCAGATACTCTGATGCACAGCAGAACGGTTGACAGGTAGAAGGAGCGGTCGACTGGATAAAAAAGGCAGTCGACTGGGCGGTTGATCGTCTGTAGTCAGTTTGGTCTTTGTTGTGGGGGTCGGCCGACGAACTGACCGACTGTAATCACTCAACTCTCTGTTTCAGGGCGATCGACCGAACGGTCGACCGAAGGCAAGACTGATTTGTTCGGTCGATCGGGCGGTCGACCGAAAAGTGCTCTTTTGCTGTATTTGGCCCTGTTGCTCTTGATCTCCTATCAATCCCCCTTCTTCAAAAGAATTCATCCTCGATTTATCATCTGGATATAGCTTCTCGGTAGGGTGATAGTCGTAGAGATCTGCCACATGAATGTCTTCGACATTGTCATATCGCTTAGAAGATCCACAACGCAGGCATTATCATTGATCTTTTTCACGATCTTGAATGGTCCATACTTTTTTGGTTTCAACTTCTTGTATGAACCAGCAGGAATTCTCTCTTTTCTCAATACACCACAAGGTTCTAAATATCGGATATCAGGATCATATCGGATGGGGGTTTTACATATCGGATATCGTAGGAGATATCAGGGATACGCGCGCATATCGGGAGTTCATATTGGACACTATATATAATGAGATATTGATTACTAAAAGTTGGTTTAGTGTAGATATCATCTACCAAATAAAAAAGTGTAATATGCATGCAAAGACGTAAAAAAATAATGTACATTTGCGCATAGTCATGCAATAATAGGTTTATTTCATATCGGCGATATCTCGGGCGATTTATCGGCAGATATTTCAAATATTGGTCGCTTTTTGCTGCAAATGATATGGGCGAACGATTTTTCCATATCGTATCGACAATAGGCAAAAAATGAGATATCAGCCGATATCTCGGCCGACTCGGTCGATGTTTAAAACAGGGATACACCGTCACCATGTTTCCTTCTTCGAAGACTTTCTCCCGCCTCTTTTTATCAGCTGTTGCCTTATACTTTGCATTAGATTTTTCTAGTTTTAATTGAACCGACTTCTGAACATCAAGAACTTGTTCAACCTATGCGTTGGGTGCACTACTAAACTTCTCTCCAATAGGTAGCTTGACTAAGTCTAGGAGATGATGAGATACCTTCTTACAGACATCGAGAAAGATGACATACCCGTTGAGCCATGAACTGTACTGTTGTGAGCAAATTCCGCTTGATGCAAAGCTTGATCCTATGCTCTTGACTTGTCTCCACAGATGCTTCTTAACAAGTTGCCTGAGGTGTGGTTGACAACTTCCGTTTGCCCATAAGTTTGAGGATGTGATGTGCTAGTATATTTTAGTGATGTGTCAAATCTCTTCTATAGAGTAGTCCAAAAGGTAGTTAGAAACTTGCTATCTCAATCTGAAATAATGAAACTTGGCACGCCATGCAATCTTACAACATCTTGGAAGAATAATTTGGCCACGTATGGTGCATCGGAAGTTTTCCGATAAGGAATAAAGTATGCCATTTTAGAGAATCGATCAACCATTACAAAGATGGCATCCACTCCTTTTTGTGTGCGAGGAAGTCCCAACACGAAATCCATGCTTAAGTCCTCCCAACTATCTTTGGGGACGGTAATGGGGTATACAAACCCGTATTTTGAGCTTGTCTTTTAGCAACTTGACAAATCAGACAACTTCTCACAATTATAGCCACGTCCTTCCCCAATTGGGGCAGTAATATCTTTCTTCAAGACTAGTCGTAGTCTCGTTTCTTCTAAAGTGTTCTGCTAGCCCGTCTCTATGTAGGTCTCTAATAACCTTCTCCCTTAAAGAAGTTCTTGGTACACATTACCGGCTTCTTTGAAGAAGAAATCCGTCTAAGATATGAAAATCTTTCGCAGGCTGTCGTGACGAACACTTATCCCAAATTTGAGCAAAGTCTTCTTCCTCTATATAAAACTCCTTCAAGAATTCGAACACAATGATTTCACTTTGCAAAGAGATCAACAACGAAACTCTTCGACTCAGTACATCGGAAACTTTGTTGTCCACTCCTGATTTGAATCGTATCACAAAATTAAACTGCTCAAAATATGATGCCCACCTTGCGTGCATCTTATTGATGTGTTTCTGATTCTTGAAATGCTGAAGTGATTTGTGATCGAAAAATAGTACAAAATCGCTGGCTATAAGATAGCTCTCCAATGTCTCTAAAGAACGGTACACCGCATACAATTCCTACTCATATGTAGACTATTTTTATCGTGCCTCATTAACTTCTCATTGAGAAAGACAATAGGTCTCTTTTCTTGTGAGAGTACTGCTCTAATGCCTACTTCACAAGCATCACACTCTAACTCGAACACCTTCTCAAAATTGAGAAAAGCTATGATATGAACATTAGTCATTTTCTCCTTGATGAGTGCAAAAGCTTTTCCGGCTTCGTCAGTCCAAACAAAAGGACTATTCTTCTTCAAACAATCTGTGATTGATGCTACCAAACTACTGAAATTGCGGGTGAATCTCCTATAGAAAGTAGCTAGGCCATGAAAACTTCTTACCTCTGTAGCACTCTTGGGTGCGGGCCAATCTCGGATTGCCCTCACTTTCTCCTCGTCTACATGAATCCCTTGCGAGCTGATGACAGAATCCAAGAATATCAAGCTTCTAGTCATGAAGCTGCACTTCTTTAGGTTGATGTATAACTCATTGGCTTGCAAAACTGTGAACACGTTCCGTAGATGTTGTAGATGTTGGGCTTCACTTGAGCTATAGATTAGGATGCCATCAAAGTAGGCAACCACAAATTTTCACAAGAAGGGCTTAAGCACTTGATTTGTCAATCTCATGAAAGTGCTTGGGTGCATGGATAGACCAAAGGGTATGACCATCCATTCATATAGTCCTTCCAGAGTCTTGAAGCCGTTTTTCCATTCATCTTTCGACCTAACGCGGATTTGGTGGTAGCTGCTCCTTAGATTGATCTTTGAAAACATGCATGATCCCCCAAATCGATCCAACATATATCAAGACGAGGTATAGAGAATTAATATCGAATAGGGATTTTATTGATTGCTCGGTTATCCATGCACATGCGTCAACTTTCATCCTTCTTTGGCGTCAAAAGGGTCAGTATCGCGCATGGACTCATGCTCTCTCTAATGTGCCCTTGTGGATAAGTTCTTCGACATTCCCCCTTAGGACTTCTTTTTTCTTGAGTTCATCCGGCCGTATGGAAGGGTGGGTCCCGAGATAAGATCAATGTGGTGCTGGATATCCCTTATGGGTGGTCGCTCGTCCTGAAGTTCGTCGTAAACTATACTTTTGAACTCCTCCAACATAGGCT
Organism: Agave tequilana; assembly: GCA_038442645.1. Lineage (NCBI taxonomy): Eukaryota > Viridiplantae > Streptophyta > Magnoliopsida > Asparagales > Asparagaceae > Agave > Agave tequilana. Next base: position 41,454 of record JAVJIF010017030.1, read on the forward strand.
TCATTTTCTCGGGAACTTCAATTGGTGGGCCAATTTCTTCTTTGACCACTAAAGCAAATTTTTTGCTTTGTCTCTTTTGATTCCACCAAGAATTCACCTCAGTTGCATAAGGATATGAACTTTGCCTTTTCTTCTTTTGCCGGCTTTGGTGCAGGTGGAACAGGCTTTATGGTGATTCTCTTGCCTTCCCAAGTGAACATGTAAATATTCTTCTTGCCTCGATGGGTAGCATCGACGTCCTGTTGCCATAACCTCTCCAAAAGTATGTGATATGTATCCATATCGACAACAACACAAGTAACAAAATCTTGATAAAACTTTCCAATTGAAATAGGGACATGATAAAGATTCATTACCTTGATGCAGGGGCCTTTCTTTATCCACCCAATATTGTAAGGGTGAGGAAGTGGCTTCATCTCTAGCTTCAACTAGTCTACCAATGCACTAGAAGCGATATTCTTGTAGCTTCCGTTGTCGATGATGAGGTTGAACACCTTATTTTTAAATGAACATCTCGAGTAGAAGATTTGATGTCGTTGAGTAGTGTCAGGGGCCTTTTGGTTACATAACAACCACTGTATCACGCCGGTAGCTTATTCTTCGGTAAAGTCAGAGTCTTCTAGCTTAATCTCAATTTCTACTTCATCTTCTTCCTCATAGTTTGCCATGTTGACTTGACGCCGCTTTGGACACTCATTGGATTTGTGTCTTGGTTCACCAGACCTGTAACACATGCCAACTCCTGGCTTGACGTATAGATTCTCCTTGCCTTTTGTTGTGGAGGCGGCTGTTGTTGCCAGGTTTGTTATACGGGTGTTAATTGCTTTACGAGCTAGAGGTCGCTTGCCCGATGTGGAGCCCTGCTGAGCTCTTGCATTGTTGGAGGTCTTCTCTGCTATACTTTTGAAGGGCGAAGCTCTATTTTATAGCCTCTCAATCTTCATAACCTTGTTGTGGGTCTCATCAGCAGAGAACACGTCGTGAAGGATCACGCGTTCTTGGATGGGGTACTTTAGGCCATCAATGTACTTTGCCGCTTGTTGTCCTTCTGTTATGGATAGATCACACCGCGAGGAGAGGTGGTAAAACTCTTTCGTGTATGCCGCAACAGTCCTTGTACCTTGTTTGCAATGTTTAAACTGATTGTAAAGAATTTGTTGATGTCGGGTGGATGGAATCTACCGTGTAAAAGTTGCTTCATGCGTCTCTATGCCATCACCGGTGGCTTGCCTTGGCGCCTCTTCGTGATCTGCAATTGGTCCCACTATTCAGCTGCTTCTCCCATAAGCTTGTAGGCTACAAACTTGACATGCTTCTCCTCGGGGACGTAAGCTATGTCGAAGAACATCTTTATCTCATAGACCCAGTTTAAGAATGACTCAATATCAAGGTTCCCACTAAAAGAAAGAATCTCGACTTTCATCCTGTATTCGATAGGACTTGGGTAATCTCTTCTCCTATCATGATTAGGAAAAAGAAATCCCCTTCCCCCTGTCAGGATTAGGATTTGCTATCTGCCTAGGGTCTTACTCGTAAGCCATTTCTCCATCATAAGCTTCATCTTTGAAGCTATCTCCTTGATAGAGGGGATTGTTCAATTCTTTCTCCTCAGAAAGATCTTCGTATTGAACATTCTGTAGAGGAGTTTTGGTGGTGGTGGTGATGGTTATCAGGCTGATATGGTGAAAGTTGATCTGGTGGGGGTTGATTTGGTGGGTGTTGATATGGTGGAGGTTGATTTGGTGGTGGTTGGTGTGGTGGTGGTTGGTGTTGTAGGGTTTAATATGGTGGTGGTTAGTGTGGTGGAAGCTATGGATAAGGATTACCCAATGAACGATCTCGTCCGCTTCAGTACATACCATCGGCTAGATCGAGATCGTCGATTTTGAGGGACAATTTCTCGATTTCTTGGACAATATTGTCCATGTTTGATTCAAGGGTGCTGAGCCTCTCAATAATGCCCATCCTTCATGAAAGGCTTTAAATTCGCCGTCGTCTCTTGCCACTGTCGAAAAGTTTGCCGAAACTCTGATACCACTTGACGCAGACTGGGAAGCGAACTATGCCGACTAGATCTCATTCTAGCGCCAATGAACCCTGAAAGAAACTTTCAGATAGGGATAATACTCAAATCCTCGAGGAAGCGACTCGAATCCACGAGGCAAAGAAAACAACTCGAATCCACGAGAAAATCTGAAGAGGAAAACTTAAAGTTTATTAAAGCAAAATTCGATTGATTACAATTACAATGATACAATGGCCTTATAGGCAAATAAAGGAGAGTATTAATCTAACAAGAAACTAGATTTAAAGAAATAAAAACAAAACAATTTGGAATCCAATTTGGACCCGAAAACTAAATCTTGATCAGAATCAGATACTCTGATACACAGCAGAATGGTCAATCGGTAGGAGCGGTCGACCGGATAAAGAGGTCAGTCGACTGGAGATCGACCGATTGTAGTCAGTTTGGTCTATGTTGTGGGGGTTGGCCGATCGGGCGGTCGATCGACTGTAATCACTCAACTCTTTGTTTCAAAGCGATCGACCGGAGGCAAGATTGATTCGTTCGGTCGACCAGGTGGTTGATCGAAAACTGATCTTTTGTTGTCTTTGGCCCTGCTGTTGCTCTTGATCTCCTACATTAGATCATTAACTGTCAACAACACCTGTTGATCATCACCATAGCTGATCGTCGCTGTCTCCACCACCAACTTCGCCGTTGTGAACCCAATGCCTATACTGCCACCACCATTGATTGCCAACATCATCGGTCCACTCGCTGATCATTGCCGCTGATCGCCATCACCAATAGTCGGTCACTGCTGCCATTGCTGATCGTCACCACCACTATCGACTGTCAATTGTCGCCACCGTCACCTCCCAATCACCGATCATCACCGCCGACCGCCACCAGCAATGGTTTCACCGCCATTACTGCCCCATCGCCAACCACCACCTCCAACCGCCGCCACCCCTAGCCGGTTGTCGCCACCATTGCCCACTTCTTCCATTGTTGATCTTTGACCATCAACCATTGATCACTACAACCGCCTATCACCATTATCGTTGGTTGTTGCTGCAGATCGACTGTCACAACCATTATCAACTGTGGTCGCTACCACCATCACCACCACCACCACTGACGTCGCTGGGTCGTCACTGATGCCGCTGCCAGTGCAAATGCATTATCGCCGCTTTTACCATTTTCTTCACTGTCACTAAGCTCTCACTACAAGGTTGGTTTGAAAAAAAAATATTAGAAAATGTCATATTCCTTAAAATCTCTTTAATGCACCAACCACAAAAATAGTTTATGAATTGAAATATCTTTAATTATACCAATCATAGTAGTACAATATTCCAAGGAATTTAATGCTCGGGGCTCCAATTCCTGAGAGAAGGGGATATTGTGTTCCACATACTAAACGCGCGCGCATCCTTAAATCATAAAAGAACAATTGATAATAGGTTTGCTGTTTAAACATATTCATTCTCAACCTCCTAGAAATCTATTCAGGTTGTATTTTCATTGATATAATCTGTCTCGAAATATTTCAACTGTTTATTAAATAGTTATTTCTGAAGTTAATTTACATAATAAGATAAACATATTGGAGGAGAAGACAATGTCATGAATTTAAGATGTTTAGATGTTTTACATCTAAAACAGAAAAAATAGTACCTAGAAAATTTCCCATCCAAAAAGGATTAAATTCATCTGTTGTGCATTAAAGCTACAATATTTACATTTTGTGTCTCAATAATTGGAGATATTTATTGTAATTATTCTATATATACCTCCTACTTGTATTTCCCTCTGTTAATTTACTTGTCCACAAAAAACCTCGAGTCCCTACAATTCCGACATTCCTTACAACTCCAACCCTAACTCTCCCCTCCTCTTTCTCTCTCCTATCTCATCCATGCAAATTCACGTCCCCCCCACCCCAAAACAGCAACAACAAACCCTAACCCTAGAAAACAAAACCTAACCCTAATGCATGCATGCCACAATTCCTCCTCTCTCCTCTCTCTTATATACCAACCCTAAAATGGCCACCTACTCCTCCTCCCCTCTCCTCCCCTCTATCATGAGCCCCGCTTCGCGCGATCCTAACAGCAATCTCCCTAATCCCCATCTCAAGCTCAACAAGGACTCACATAGCATCCACAAGCCCTCCTCCTCCACGACCTCAGCTACCTCATCCACCACCACCAACCACCGCAAACACCTGGTCATCATCTACATCTCCTCCCCTAAAGTCATCTGCACCAAGGCCCATGATTTCATGGCCTTGGTGCAGAAGCTAACCGGCCTATCGCATACCAATGCTCGCGAGGAGGGCAATAAGACGCCCCCTCCTCGGCCTCCCTTCTGATTCGAGCAGCTTTGAGGACACCTGCATTGTCAACAATGGGGATGAGCAGCTCACTTGCTCGTCGACGTCTATCACATCATCCAATTCTCTGACTGTGAATGCGGTGGCATCGTTGAAGGGAGGCTCGTCAGAGTTCTTGTACTCGGAGAGTCCTTACCTCTTGTATCCAGAGTTGACGGAGATAATCTCAGTTGAGACCAGTGGGTTGGTTCATGGGGATTACAATTATGGAGATCATGATGACTTTTTCTGAATTTTTTAGGGATCTTTGTTTTTTTTTTTTTTTTTTTAATTAATTCAGTGTTTAGTTAGTGAAATCATAATTTGGTTGGTTGTCTCTCTAGTGTGCAACTTGTGTACATGGTGATGGTTTGAACAATTGGACAAAATATTGTTGTTGTAAATTGGAAATATTGGATTTGTTTTTGTTCCATTTGTTTGTCTTTATGTGTGATTAAGCGTCAACTTGGTTATTTCTTTTATTTCTCCCTTGTGTTTTAGACAATAAATGCTCTAATTGTAATTCTTATTCTATTTATGGTAAAGAAGCTAGATATTGGAACATAGTTTCATTATAATGAAACATCTATTGATCTCCTAAAGATTTAAAGAACATTATTTGAGATGACCATATGAAGATTTTTTGGATTTCTTTCTTTTTTGCCCTTTATAAGGGGTGGCATAGATTAAGTGCTCCTCCCATATCTTGTTAAAGGAATTCCTAAATGGTTTCTTTGGATGGTTTTAGAGTGATGCACTATAACTTATTCAAGAACAAAAGAAGACAAGAAGAAAACCTTTTTTTATGTGCAAAAAGTAAAAAATTTATCTCCCTTTGTGAAGAGCTTTAAACATATAAACATTTGCTCTGCCAAATTTTAGAAAGAGAAAATATATTTACATGTATAAGCAGTTTTGGTAAGTTTGATTACTTCACTATACAGCAAAGCAATCAGGAGTCCCCACAGTTGGTACTGTGACTAGACCATGAGCCGTTAAGAGCTTCGGTCTCCACTTCGAAGTCTCGTGTACGCGACATATTTAATTAAATATAAGTCTGAACACCGTAACCTCTGATTATACAGTTGAATTCCGGTTTGCAGTGATTAACTAGCGGAAAAAGAAGCAGCAAAGCAATGAGACTTAGCAATCTAAGCAAACAGCTGAATCTAAGCAGACAGCTGATTCTCAGATTTCTCTTCTTCCTTTTCTGTCTTAGATTTATCGTTTTGATTCCTCAACTGCAATAAAAATTTACAATACAATCAAAGAAACAAAACTATAACTTAATTTGAAGAATACTAGAATGAAAATAGTCAAATATTATAACTGATAATCATCTACAATACATTATGCAAACCCTTTAAAAGAAGTGAGGATTTGATTGTTCAACTAATATCCACTTGCCTGTAGGGGTGAGCAGAGTTCGGTTATAACCGAAATAACCGACCAAAAACCGAAATCCGAACCCGAACCGAACCGAACTGCTCTAATTCGGTCGGGTTTCGGTTTTGTGTTCCAAAACCCGAATAGACCGAACCGAACCGAATTTCTCACTCTATATATTAACCTACTCAAATTCAATTTAGTGAATCATATAGTTCATAATAAAACTGGTGGAAGCTTATCTCATTAGTTTTAGTAATACCATTTTTTTTATGTTGAATATATGAAAGCAATATTAAGTACACCATCACAATTGAGAATAATATTTATATTAATATAGTTCTTTTTTTTATTATTACCATTAAAAGTTAGTAATAATTATATGAGTTTTGATATAAGAGCTCAAATACGGTGTAAAAGTTTTAGAATATGAAATTTTTAATTCACATTAAGCTTAGAATCTTTTTCTTATTTCTAATTTGGGTAATGGATATTTGAGATTATAATATTAAAGGATGATAATATAATGGTGATTAAAAAATGTAAGAAATGATGGCAATATATTGACCTAACCGAAAAAACCGAAAAACCGAACCGAACTGAGTTGATTCGGTTCGGTTCGGTTACTAAGTCTAATCGGTTCGATTCGGTTTTATAAAAATTAGCAAAAACCGAACCGAACCGACCGATGCTCACCCCTACTTGCCTGGACTCCTAATGAATCTCAAGGCCAAATTTGTTATTTATGTCTTTCATCCTCTAGCTCAATTTATTTCTACTCTATTAATCCCACAATTTAAGTCATTCACGTTTTCTCAAGATCAGAGGAATGGATCTGTTTCAAATAGTCATCTAATTGTTTACACTCCTACTAAATGAAAAAATAAATAGCCCCCTCTGGTCTCTTTTCCTGCACATAAACTTATATATGTTACAATATCTATGATTGCTATTCATAAAGATTAACTTAATACATTTTCCACCAAATTCACCTTCGCATATAATATATCAAGGATATTGTATCTGTACATGCAAAACATGCTGTTTCTTGAAGGAACCTTTACTTAATATTTCCTATTCCTTTTTGTTTAAGTACTAATTTTCACTTGGTTTATTTACAAATGATCTTACTAGAATCGTAAAAGCAAAAGGATTCTTAGAGCTGGAAGACTTTGAGAAGAGGCATAAATTGACAAGAAGTATTTTACTAACGAGGATTTCCTTTTTTGATTTATTTTTTTTACCCTGATCGAAGGCCGTAGATTTCAAATACATGTTGTTTGATTGATTCGAGCACTCAAAAGTTCACATTATATTTGTTGGAATTGAAGAATATAAATGCGAATCTTTGAGTTGAATTATGGCGAGATCCGTTGATCGAATCAACTGGATGAAGGTTTGAGTGTGTTCTCCTTCCATTGGGGATGAACGTGGTATATCCACATGTTCAATTCCGACTTCGAATGAATGAGATATTCAAGTCTAAAGATTGCCTAATTCAAAGCCAAAACGGGACTAAAGGTAGCTAAAAACATTTAGTCTCACATTGACCATGGGATGGAAGTTTGTGGTGTATAAATAGAGAAAATTGAGAACAAGGGCGTGCCCTTTGGGTACTTGGAGTTTTCGCGCGCGATTGGGAGGGAACCATGCCCTATCATGCGTGCGCGCGCCGCCGCTGGCGGTGGCGGCCGGCCGTTGCCGGTGCCGGTGCCGGGCTCGGGTTTTGGGTTTGGGTTTGGGTTCCCTATCTGGCCTGGTTCTTTTTGAATCAGGTCTAAAGGGTATGGGCCGCTACCCGAACCAAACCCGCTCCGCCCCGCCAACGGACCCGCTCCGCTGTCAGGTTTCGAACCGATCCGTCAACAGGTGTCAGACCAGTTGGACGGCCAATGGTTGCGAGCCTGTTGGTCTGCCAACGGATGCGAATCTGTTGGACTGCCAACGGTTGCGAACCTGTTGGACTGCCAACGGTTGCAGCCTTTCGTTTGGGTTCGAACCTGTTGGCCCCTCCTGGAGTGCTATATAAAGCACTCCAATCTCTCAATTGAAAAATACAACAAATACACCAAGAGCAAACAATTCTCTCTCTATCTGAGTTCTGAAGCAGAAGCAAGTCTGCGTTCTGAACTGGGAAGTAGGTTTCCAAGCGACTTCCAGCAAGAAGTGGGAATCCGAAGCGACTTCCAAAGGAGATTCTGCAAAAGTCATTCTGAAAGAGGGCTTAGAAAATTCAACAGATTCTTTTATAAAAATTATTGTCTGAATCTAAGACTTTTGAAGAAGAATATTCTTCAACCTTCCATCGTCCTCAACAGTGGGTGCTACTCCAAAGTAAAGGCAAATATTCATCCGAAATTTGTCCTTGTACCGCTGCTTCAACGATCACGTGGAAGGTACTGGTTGACTACGGTTCGACCGTACGGTGATTTGGTAGTGCTATCCAAATACCGTGAAGGAGTGTTGTATCTTGGGAGACCAGCGTCCATTATCCCGTTAGCACCAGTGCGGGGGACGTAATTGTCTTAAGGAGATTCGCTCTAAGCGTACCTCACTCCAAATACTGTATAAGTGGATTAAGTCTATACAGGGGATATACTTTACAGTATATCGAGACTGACTTAGATTCAGTCTAATTGGTGCTTTAACCAAGGAAGGAATTGAAAGGTGGTTCTTAAATTAAGGAACGTTCTATTGAACGGAAAACCTCCCACCTGATATTTGCTGACCTGGCCAATTAGATTGTTGATATATCAGTGATCTTGATTAGTTGTCAGATTGATTCCTGTTAAGCAGAATATCCAACAATCTTAAGACAATTATCGTTCTTACTTCTATTCTGCTTGAATTTGCAGAAGATGTCTGAGACTAATCAAGATAGCTCTAGTAAGGCATCAAACATGCAGCTACAAGCATTGATGCCTACTCCACTTCCTAACCCGAAGCCGGAGAAGCCAGGAAAATTTGATGGCATAGAATTCAAAAGATGGCAACAGAAGATGCTCTTCTACTTGACCACTCTTCATCTGGCCAGATTCCTGCAAGAAGATCCACCAAAGCCTGCAACTGATGCATGGACTCAATGTGACTTCCTTTGCCGAAATTATATTTTAAATGGACTGGATGACTCTCTTTACAATGTCTACAGTCCTATCACAACGGCAAAGAAGTTATGGGCCAGTCTTGACAAGAAGTACAAGACTGAGGATGCTGGTACCAAGAAGTTCGTCGTAGGACGATTTCTGGAGTACAAAATGGTGGACAGCAAGACTGTAATCAGTCAGGTGCAAGAGTTCCAACTTATCTTGCACGAGATAGAAGCCGAAGGTATGATCCTACCTGAAACATTCCAGGTGGCTACTATCGTGGAGAAACTCCCACCTGCGTGGAGAGATTTCAAGAACTACCTAAAGCACAAGCGAAAGGAGTTGAAGTTGGAAGATCTCATTGTGAGGCTTCGAATCGAGGAGGACAACAGAAAGTCCGAGAAAAGGAGCAGTAAGAACTCCTACGAAGTAAAAGCCAATGTGATCAAAGACTCAAAGGGGAAAGCGTCTACTTCCAAAGGCTTAAAGCGGAAGAAGACTTCCCAGGGGTACAAAGGCAAGGTCCAAGAAGGCAAGAACATGCGCTTCAAGGGAACTTGCTACATTTGCAACAAAGAGGGGCATAAGGCGAATGAATGTCGCAGCCGTCTCAAGAAGAACAAGAAAAGCCACTCACAGGCAAACTTGACCGACCATGAGTCTCCAAGCCTTTCAGCTGTGATGTCAGAAGTGAATCTGACAACCAACAATAAGGATTGGTGGGTAGACACTGGGGCTACTCGGCACATCTGCTCTGAGAAATTATTATTCTCTGAATATCAAATACTGGAGCAAGATGAGCAACTATTCATGGGAAATTCAGCCGTCTCAAGGTTGAAGGAAAAGGCAAGGTCATCCTGAAGTGGACATCGGGGAAAGAGCTTACTCTTAACGATGTGCTTCATGTTCCAGACATCCGCAAGAATTTGATCTCTGGATCAATACTTAGTAAGAAAGGATTTAGAATGGTTTTTGAATCCGATAAATTTGTACTTACTAAGAGAGGGATGTATGTGGGAAAGGGTTATCTTGTTGATGGACATTTTAAAGCCAATGTTACAGTGGTAGATAAAAAGTCTGTGTATTTGTACCCAAAGCTTATAAATAAAGGAAAATCTTCTGTTTATTTGCTTGAGTCTCCTAATTTGTGGCATGCTAGATTAGGGTATGTAAATTACAAGTCATTAAAGAACTTGTCTAATCTGGGATATATTCCTAAACTCAACTTGGAAGAAATTCGCAAGTATGAGATTTGTGTTGAGGCCAAGTTGGCGAAAAATTCATTTCACTCAATTGATCAAAATACAGAACCTTTAGGGTTAATTCATAGCGATCTGTGTGATTTGAAGTTTATGCCAACTAGAGGCGGTAAAAAGTATTTCATTACTTTTATCGATGACTGTACAAGATACTGTTATGCGTATCTTTTAAACAGTAAGGATGAGGCAATAAATATGTTTATAACATATAAGGCCGAAGTTGAGAATCAACTCAACAAGAAAATCAAGATTCTAAAATCCGATAGAGGCGGAGAATATGAATCAAATGATTTTATTGAGTTATGTGCTAATTTTGGTATAATCCATCAAACTACAGCACCATACACTCCTCAGCAGAATGGAATTGCTGAACGGAAGAACAGAACTTTGAAGGAGATGGTTAATTCCATGCTCGTAAGTTCTGGAGCTCCGCAGAACTTATGGGGGGAAGCTCTATTAACTGCAAATTATATTCTAAATAGAGTACCCCACAAGAAACTTGGTCTTATACCATTCGAGTTATGGCATGGAAGGACACCTTCCTACCATTACCTCAAAATGTGGGGGTGCCTAGCAAAGGTGCTAGCACCATTACCTAAAAAGACTAAGTTGGGAGCAAAAACTATGGACTGCATATTCATAGGCTATGCCTTTAATAGTAGTGCCTACAGATTTCTGGTTCATAAATCAGAGATACCAGATATTCATGTAAACATGATTATCGAATATAGAGATGCTGTGTTCTTTGAAGACATCTTTCCGTTCAAATGGGAAGCAGATAAGACTTCTGGGAAAAGAACACACGAGATGGCGTTCAGGGACGAAAGTCCCGAGGAACCGATTGTTAATGCGAAAATTGAACCAAGAAGAAGTCAGAGATCTAGAATCTCAAAATCTTTTGGTCCAGATTTCATAGCATACGCTATTGAGAGCGAGCCTCAAACATTTAAAGAGGCTATGTCAACCCCAGAAGCACAAATGTGGAAAGAAGCTATAAATAGCGAAATAGAATCCATACTAAGTAATCATACTTGGGAATTGGTAAACTTGCCTCCTGGAAGTAAACCAATTGGGTGTAAGTGGATTTTCAAATGAAAATTAAAACCCGATGGATCTATCGATAAGTACAAGGCTAGATTAGTAGCCAAGGGTTATCGACAAAAAGAAGGACTTGACTACTTCGATACTTATTCACCAGTAACAAGAATAACGTCCATTCGGATGTTAATTGCAATTGCAGTATTGCACAACTTAAATATCCATCAAATGGATGTCAAGACTGCATTCTTAAATGGTGAATTAAATGAAGAGATATATATGGAGCAACTTGAAGGATTTAAAGTCAAGGGCCAAGAGCACAAGGTGTGTAAATTGGTAAAATGCTTATACGGTTTAAAGCAGGCTCCAAAACAATGGCATGAGAAATTTGATAGTGTCATGATCAAAGATGGATTCACTATCAATGAATGCGATAAGTGTGTTTACACGAAAACAGTTGGAAACGCATGTATCATTGTTTGTCTTTATGTAGACGACATGTTGATACTTGAGACTATATTGAAACTATTAAGTCCACTAAACGAATGTTATCCAACAGTTTTGACATGAAGGATCTGGGGGTTGCTGATATAATTTAGGAATTAAAATTACTAGAACACCAGATGGAATCAGTCTATCTCAATCTCACTATGTGGATAAGATGATAGAAAGATTCAAGGATCATGGGATAAAGAGAATACAAATCCTTTTCTCCCATATGTCCATCTTCATAAGAATACAGGAACTGGAATATGCCAGTTGGAGTATTCTCAGATTATCGGGAGTCTAATGTATTTGATGAATTGCACTAGACCCGACATTGCTTACGCTGTAAGCAAGTTAAGTAGATACACTAGTAATCCTAGTGATCTACATTGGACCGCTCTACTACGAGTATTGGGTTACGTATCACATACCAAGGAATATGCCTTGAGATATGGACAATATCCACATGTACTGGAAGGATACAGTGATGCTAATTGGATTGCAGATTCTGAGGAATCAAAATCAACTAGCGGATACGTATTTACTCTAGCAGGAGCAACGGTATCATGGAAATCTTCTAAGCAAACATGTATTGCCCGTTCCACTATGGAATCGGAATTCATAGCCTTAGATAAGGCTGGAGAAGAAGCAGAATGGCTTCGACAATTCTTAGAAGATATACCATTATGGCAAAAGCCAGTGCCCGCTATATGTATACACTGCAGCTATATCTAGGGCACAAAATGTTATATACAACGGTAAGTCTAGACATATTCGTCGTAGACATAATACCGTGAAGCAGTTGCTCTCAAATGGAATTATCTCTATTGACTTTGTATCGTCAAAGGATAATTTAGCAGATCCGCTTACTAAAGGTTTAAGTGGAGAGCGTATAAACTGCGCATCGAGGGGAATGGGTCTAAAAGCCTAACCTTACCGAGTCAGCTTAATGGAAACCTCACTTAGCGACTGGAGATCCCACGGACTAAGTTCAAGAGGAAAAACTAGTTATGATTGACTCAGCAAGTAAGCACTTGGGAGCTTGACTCCAATCCATTCCTAAGGTGCACATAAGTGCCTTTCTACAAGTGGATTAAGGATAAGATTAACGCTTTTAATGATGCCTATATCTTGTTACTAAACAAGTGGAGTAGAGTAGACTATTCTTAATAGGTCCATCACCTATGTGAGTATAGAGTTGGGTCGGCTCTTTGGGAATTTCTATGGAGGCTGTTATTCCCTAAAGATACTCTCTGAAACCAAGAATGTCGAGGGCCAAAACGGACACAACCGAGAACCAAAGTTAATTTGGAAAGTCACTGTGTGAAGCTTGTTGACTTGGCTTACACTAACGGCTAACAGTTCAAGACCTAGTTCACTGATTAGCCAGTAAGTCCGATAAAGCTCTCGCTATGGAAGGTTCAAGGCCTAGTTCACCTATCCTTATGCAGTTTCTTTTCTCAAGTACATTTCACAATAGAGTCAGTCTCTTTGTGTGTCATTTCCTTGAATCTCCATTCATTGTGGGGGATTGTTGGAATTGAAGAATATAAATGTGAATCTTTGAGTTGAATTATGGCGAGATCCGTTGATCGAATCAACTGGATGATGGTTGGAGTGTGTTCTCCTTCCATTGGGGATGAACGTGGTATATTCACATGTTCAATTCCGACTTCGAATGAATGAGATATTCAAGTCTAAAGATTGCCTAATTCAAAGCCAAAACGGGACTAAAGGTAACTAAAAGCATTTAGTCCCACATTGGCCATGGGATGGAAGTTTGTGGTGTATAAATAGAGAAAATTGAGAACAATGGGCGCGCCCTTTGGGTACTTGGAGTTTTCGCGCGCGATTGGGAGGGAACCATGCCCTATCATGCGTGCGCGCGCCGCCGCTGGCGGCGCCGGCGCCGGCGCCGGTGCCGGGCCGGGCCGGGCTCGGGCTCGGGCTCGGGTTCTGGTTTTGGGTTTGGGTTTGGGTTTGGGTTTGGGTTCCCTATCTGGCCTGGTTCTTTTTGAATCAGGTCTAAAGGGTATGGGCCGCTACCCGAACCAAACCCGCTCCGCCCCGCCAACGGACCCGCTCCGCTGTCAGGTTTCGAACCGATCCGTCAACAGGTGTCAGACCAGTTGGACGGCCAATGGTTGCGAGCCTGTTGGTCTACCAACGGATGCGAATATGTTGGACTGCCAACGGTTGCGAATCTGTTGGACTGCCAACGGTTGCAGCCTTTCGTTTGGGTTCGAACCTGTTGGCCCCTCCTGGAGTGCTATATAAAGCACTCCAATCTCTCAATTGAAAAATTCAATAAATACACCAGAGCAAACAATTCTCTCTCTATCTGAGTTCTGAAGCAGAAGCAAGTCTGCGTTCTGAACTAGGAAGTAGGTTTCCAAGCGACTTCCAGTAAGAAGTGGGAATCCGAAGCGACTTCCAAAGGAGATTCTGCAAAAGTCATTCTGAAAGAGGGCTTAGAAAATTCAACAGATTCTTTTATAAAAATTATTGTCTGAATCTAAGACTTCTGAAGAAGAATATTCTTCAACCTTCCATCGTCCTCAACAGTGGGTGCTACTCCAAAGTAAAGGCAAATATTCATCTGAAATTTGTCCTTGTACCGCTGCTTCAACGATCCTGTGGAAGGTACTGGTTGACTACGGTTCGACCGTACGGTGATTTGGTAGTGCTATCCAAATACCGTGAAGGAGTGTTGTATCTTGGGAGACCAGCGTCCATTATCCCGTTAGCACCAGTGCGGGGGACGTAATTGTCTTAAGGAGATTCGCTCTAAGCGTACCTCACTCCAAATACTGTATAAGTGGATTAAGTCTTTTATACAGGGGATATACTTTACAGTATATCGAGACTGACTTAGATTCAGTCTAATTGGTGCTTTAACCAAGGAAGGAAATTGAAAGGTGGTTCTTAAATTAAGGAACGTTCTATTGAACGGAAAACCTCCCACCTGATATTTGCCGACCTGGCCAATTAGATTGTTGATATATCAGTGATCTTAATTAGTTGTCAGATTGATTCCTGTTAAGCAGAATATCCAACAATATTAACAGAGATCAAAAGTTTGATTTTTTTAATACAAATTAGAGGCATGGAATGAATAGAGTTATACAATTTAAAAATATTTCAACCAAAATTATTCAAAATTGTGCAATTACCTCCGTATTGTTGCTTGACGTTGCTAGGATTATGCCATGTTTTCAAGAGGAGAAGATGGTCCAAGAAGATCCAGCTCGATTGGAGAAGACAATGACTTGAAATAGAAGAAACAGATCAAGGTAGAGCAGTCTAGTCAGCTTGACAAGAAGTATAAGTCGACTAATGCACAGATCAGTCGACTATACAGTCGACTGGGCTGATACAGAGAAGGATTGGTTATACAGTAGTCGACTAATAGAAGTATAAGTCGACAATGGAAGGATTAGTCGACTAATCTGCATGATAAGTCGACTATCCATGCCGTTTCTGGAGAAGAACAGTTTTTTTCAGGAGCGTGCGAGTTTCTTTTTCTGCAGGAGTACGAATAGGATTCAGATTCTATTCAATGAACATTTGTTTCTAAAATTTAAAGGGTTTAGAATTTTTCTAGATCAAGGTGATCAACTCCTTATAGGATTAATCAAGATTCTTCAAGCATCCAACAGTCAAGATCATCTCATAATCCAAATAGGAGTTGTATTATAAAATCTTATAAATAAATGTTGTAACTGTTGAGAATCCAAGCAACAGAGAACAACAACACTAGAGAATAGTGACCAATCACACGAACAAGTAAACAAAGAAAAGAAAGAGAGAACACAAGATTTAACGAGGTTCCACAATTTGCCTACGTCCTTGGGGCAAAGGGAGAGAGTTCTTATCAATTAATTACATGTTCTAGATATTGGAGACAATACCCCTCTTTATATAGCCAAAGAAGCCACAAAGAAAAAGAAGCCAAAAACACCTAATTCGAATTAGAACAAATTCTGAATCAGATTTGGAAACATGCCGCTTCAGCTGCATTAGTCAGCTAGGCCAATATCCTAGTCGACTAATTGCTCCTATTAGTCGATGAGGTATTTGGCCTAGTCGACTAGGCTAGTTTCTTCCTGTGCAATCTACCAATGATACGACTGATACACTCTCGTATTTGATTCCATTGATTGCATTGATTTTTTACGAAACTTCAACAGAGCTTAAAAAACTCTATCAACAAGATTTTACCCCCTCTCCTCACAATTCTCCACCTCGGTGAAGATTTCTCAAATCTGAGCCGAACACAATATCGCACCATGTCGACTCCAATTTGGCTGCACCTTTGTGGTTGTCTGCGTACCCATGTCCAGCGGGATCAAACTACATGTAGTTCATCCAAACGAGCTCCACTGAACTCACACAACTAAAACTAAATCTTCAGCAGCGAACCGAACTGACTGAGTAATATGAACCTCCTTACCAATACCGTCATGAAGAACAACGACCTTCAATTTGAGGTTTGTCATGCTCATCAACTTGAGATTCATGCTTCTTCACCCACTTTCATGGATTTAGCTTGGTTCCAATAGCTACAAAATAATTGGACATTCTCATCAATGTCTTCAAACTGTTCAGCATCAAAACTGGCTATATGATCTCCACCCGGTATCACATCCGGTGAAGTCTTTCCTGATACTGAACCAACTGGAGGTAGCGGAATAGCATCAACCTCCACCCGCTACGATACATCCTTAGTCTTCAATCCTTCACCTGCTGAGAGATGGTAGACTTCAACAATGAAGTCTCATCAAACATGACATGCTTACTCGACACAATCTTCTTATTTTTGAGATTCCATAACTTGTAGCCTTTCATATTCCTCTTGACACCCAAAAACACAAACTTCTTTGCTCGCAGATTTATCTTACCATCTTTAGCACTAATGTAGGATGGACTTTCAAATACCCGTAATAAATTATAATCTTGAGCAGCTCCACCTGATCAAATATCCAACGGAGTTTTGCCTCCAATCGCAGTCGATGATAGTCTATTTATAAGATGGCTAGCATATACAATCACCTCAGCTCATACTGATTTGTCTAATCGTGCATTAGACAACAAACACTGAACCTTCTCCAACAAGGAGCGGTTGGTTTTCTTAGCCAATTCATGTATTTCATTTGTGAAGTGATTATCAATACCAGTGTTCTGGCCAAATTGTAGGAATTGATTCTTATATTTTTCAATCAATTTGACTCTCCTTAATCTTCCTACCAGTCTGTTTCTCTATATATCCTTTCACTTCACCAGCATACCTAGGGCTTCAAATCTTTATCTTATAGGATATATCCAACAATACCTAGATAAATTATCAATAAAAGAGACAAAGTACCAATAACCTCCAAGTGATGCAGTCTTGACAGCTCCCCAAATACTTATGTGAACACAATCAAGAAGACCTTCTGAGCGGTGAGTAGTGGTGCCGAATTTCACCTTCATCTTCTTGTCAAGAACGTCGTGTCCACCCAATTTCATGTTGCAAGTAGATGTACCTTTCAAAGATTCCTTCTTCGTTGGAGATTGCAAAGATTTTTCTCCTGTATGTCCGAGCCTCATATGTCAAACCTGTGTATAAACATCACCTGAAGAAATAAAAGTCGTCACTTGCCCTGTAACCGTACTACCCTTCAAGTAGTAGAAGTTATTGCATCGGACTCCTTTCAAAACAATCATCGAGCCTCGAGTCATCTTGAGAACACCATCTCTAACAGATACTCTATAACCTAATGCTTCAAAGGCACCAACCGAGATAAGATTCCTTTTCAATTGAGGTACATACCATACTTCTTTCAGTTCCCATACCATTCCATCAAACATCTTTACACAGACTGTACCTATCCCTTCCACGTTACATGGATGATCATTACCCATGACAACGGAATATCCATCTAGCTTCTCAAAGCTAGACAACTAATTCATGTTCGGACACACATGATAGGTAGCTTCTGTATCAATACCCACTCAGAATCATCTGAGTAACCAATAGTAGGAGTAGTAACGGAGAACGAGAATACCGATGAGTCTGAGTCTGATCCACATGCCTGTGAAATACCAGCTTGTGTACTGATCACCTGTGCGAGATTTGCCTCGGTCTTCGACTTCTTCTTATCTTTGATCCTTGGACAATCAACCTTCTAGTCCTCTATCTCTTTGCAGAAGGCACACTGGTTCTTCTTCAGATATCTAAAACCTAATCTGGACTTGAATCTTTCACGCTAGCCTTTGCCTTTCTGATTGGAACCCCTGTCTCTTTCCATTAACGCCTCTGCTGATGTACTACTGGAAGAAGATTTCTTATCGTTCCTCCTCACTTCATAATTTACAAGAGCAGCCGACACATTATTATAGTTGAGTAATTGTTTTCCATTAATCAAGGTGAGGATGAAGGTCTCATACTCTTCATCAGGAAGAGAATTCAAAGAATTAACGCCTTATCCTCTTCTTCAATATCCACATCCATATTAACCAAATCTGTAAGAAGCTTTGTGTAGTTGTTCATGTGCTCAGCATTAGAGAGTCCTTTCTTCAACTGGAAGCGATAAAGCCTCCTCTTTAGAAGCAGTTGAGACTCGAAACTCTTCGTCAGATATTTCTTCTTGAGAATCTCCCACATCTTCATTGTAGACGTCTTATATAGCACATGATACTTGATGTCTTGTGTCAAACAAGACCTTATAAGACCACACGTCATCTTATTCATCTTGTCCCAATCTTTTTTCAGAAATCTCCTATTGCTTTTCTTTCAATCGTAGAGTGTCTTCAAGATTTGATACCGTTAATGCATCCATCACCTCACACCTCCACATCTCAAAATTGTTCGTGCCATCAAATTTTACCACATCGATCTTCATCGGAGTGGGTTCACGAATTTCACTGTGGATTGATTTTCTCTGGCCATCTTCTCAATAGATTCCCCAATGCAATGCAGAAAATGATTAGTGAAAACAAATCCAAATAGGAAAGATTAGATCTTTACCTCTGAACGAAACTGTAGACAACCTTCAAGTTCATTTGCTCCACTTGAACTAAAACAACCCGTCGAATTCGGAAAACTTTGAAACCACTTGTTGAGAATCCAAGCAACAGAGAACAGCAACACCAGAGAATAGTCATCAATCACACGAACAGGTAAATAAAGAAAAGAAAGAGAGAACACAAGATTTAACGAGGTTCGACAATTTGCCTACATCTTCAGGGTAAAGGAAGAGAGTTCTTATTGAATCAATCAATTACAAGTTACAAATATTGGGGACAATACCCCTCTTTATATAGCTAAAGAAGCCACGAAGAAAAAAAAAAACCTAAAACACCTAATTCGAATTAGGAACGAATTCTGAATTAGATTTGAAAACAGCTGCAGCCGCATTTGTCGACTAGGGCAATGTCCTTGTCGACTAATTGCTCATCTTAGTCGACTAGTATATGGCCTAGTCGACTAGTCTGTAGTGAAATAGATTTACCAACTCTCTGTTTGTATCATTAGTCGACTAGACCAAATGCCTAGTCGACTAGGCTTTCTTTCTCCTGTGCAATCCACCATTGATATGAGTGATACGCTCTAGTATTTGATGTCATTGATTGCATCGATTTTTAGCTAAACTTCAATAGAGTTTAAAAAACTCTGTCAATAAGATTTTACCTTCTCTCTCTACAATAACCCAACATGGTAAATTGGAGAAAAAGAGATGTAAGGCCCAAAAAGCCAATAAGGGTCTAAAATGCCAAGAAAGAGAGGAGTAAAAGGTGCATAGAGAGAAAATATACTCTTGTAATCTAGACCTAAATTCAAGGTAAACGTGAATATTCTCGTGGAATCAAGAGGAAGGTTAGATCTCTTTGTATAAAGTTTATTAATAAAGTTCTCTCCTGTGAACGTATCAAGTTTGAGCCGAACCACGTTAAATTGTGTGTTTTTCTTCTTATTTAATAGTCATATTGTGTGTTCGAGGTAATCGATCTCATAGCGTGTTTGAGATCGTCGGTGAGAATCTTCGTATCTCTTAACAATTAATATCATAGTAAATATGGTATCCTGAATTATGCACGCAATAGACGTATGACTCGGTTTTAGCCTAAACACTGACAACTTCCAACACTATAGTTTGGTACATCTTAATCTCACATCAGCCCCATCTTTGGCCTAAAAGGTGATGTAGTAGTAGCAATAAATGCCATGGCTCTCCAACGAGCCATGTTAATTCTCAAGTGCTGGAGTCTTCCCCACCCTAAGGGAATAATAAACCATACAACAAATTAATTAGAAGAAAACCAAATAATTCACCCTTTGGAGTAGGAATGATATTAAGAAACAAAGAATATCATTAAGAAACAAAGATATTATACCAAATTTTTACATGTTTGTTTGTTAGGTCAGTATCAGTGTCAACAAATAATTTTTAGTATCAATATCGTCAATATCATCTATCAATATCACTCATATTGACCATACCGACAATATCGACCTAAATTATTGAGTTAATATCATATCGGCTATTAAATGATCACCTCTAATCATTCTTTATATTCACATAATCGAATAATTAAAATTTTAATTGAGGGCTAAATAATTCAGGTGTTACATGGAACAACTTAATCTCCTATAATTAGTTGTTTATGATACATCCGGGAATTTATATCTACATTGTTTCACATTCACTAGAAAATGAAATTCACTTGTGTGTTGTAAATCAATTTTAAATCTCATAAAATTAATTAAGGCTTATATCAATCATCAAATGTAATAAATATCAGAAGCTTCAAAGTGCATTTCTGATCATTTTTGGATATTTTAACTGACATCGGTGTCTGAATTGATAATCACTACTGTCAAATGTATTTGTACACCAAAAAGTTAATAATAGTAAAGGAGCAAAATAGAGACTGATGAGTTCACAAATATAAACTGATTAACATTAGTAACAGAAAACTCAGTGAGAGGCAAACTTGCACTAAAACAATAGACTAATTTTAAACCTGGAACCGTTCAGAACCCAACCCCCTCTTTTACCACTGACCCCAATAATAAATTTGAAGCAAAAAAGACTTGCAAGGTTGTTGCATACACAAAACCAAACCTAATGCATGAATGAACAGTTAACATTATTGCCGCTTTGTCTGCAAAACTGAACTAGGAAAAATACAGAGAATCTGAACACAATTGCTATATATCTCGAAAAGGATCATGACAAATTCTGCAGATGAATGCTGCAGTTATTATCTGTAGGTTAAACAAAGGCATCCCAAATACAAATACAACAACAATCACTTTGTCACCTTGATAGACAAAGCATGAATGGTACCCAAAATCACTTTGTCACTTAGACAAAATGCTGCGAGCACAGATACAGAGTGCACACTATGCTGGACTTGTTCATGAAGTTTCCTTGATAGAATGCTTGTCCAACCAGGAGATGATGTCATCAAGAACTCGAAAATCATCTCATCAGACTCGCCTTCAAGTAGAGAATGATAGGCATTGTTGTAAAGACATAGCTTCTTATCATTGTTCTTTGCCTTCTCGTACAATGCCTTGCTCACTGAAGGATCAGTTACAATGTCGGCCTCACCATGAAGAATTAATAAAGGCAAAGAAACCTGAAAAAGGTAGAACAAATCCGGTAAGTTTTACTAGCTTAAAGGAAAATATATAGACAAAACAGAGAATAAGTGATGCCCAAGTCCAAACTCCTTAAAATATTATCAGTATGTTAACAATACCTGAAAAGGCCAAATAATTTATATACTTCAAGAACCATGAACTATCTATCATCTCAGAAGCAGACAGAATTTGCATGGATGGGCGGGTGGGTGGATGGGCAGTGTGTCTGTGTGTGTGCATGCACACAAAACATAGAGTGTATGTTAGAGCTAGCTTCAATTGAGCATAAAATCAGGACGAACCAAGTAAAATGGTTTGGGCATGTACAATAGATAGTCCACCATCTGTGCGAGAACTCATAGATCGTGATTGAGGGAGCAACTAGCCTAGAGCTAGAACCCTCCGACATGGATTGAGGCAGTATAAAATGATATGCAAGTTCTTCATGTAACAGAGAAGATGGAGTTTAGCAAAGCCGACATTAAAGATTTGGGGTGAGGCTCGTTGTTAACTTTGTAAGAATGATGAAAACCTTGAGCAATATGGTGAAAATTTAAACTAAATAAGGAGAAAAAATGATTGAAGCATATGTCAAACAACTATCTTCGTCTCCAATTATCTAAAGAGACCATTTTCACTGGTGACATGTAGTGTTGGTTTATAGCGTCTTCCATCCAGTTGCAAAACATTTTGAGTTGACAAAGAGAAAGATGTGGTTGGACTTGAGGTTTAGTCCCACATAAGAAAAAAAGTGGAATTGTGAGTGCTTAATATGTGATGGGATCTTACCAAAACCTTTTGGACAAAAGTGGTTCCAGACTACTATTAATTATTTACTTGTTAGTTTCTACAGGCATAACAAACTAGTATCAAGCTTAAGCTTAAGGATTGAGGATGGGCACTAGGCCTTGTCAGGTCTACATAGGAAAGGCTAAGAAAAAAAGACGTCCGATAATCACGAGATGGATGGATATGTCAAAATCCTTAGATCATGGAAAATGATGGACCTGTAAACATTGGTAAGAACTAGTGGGGTGCATATCTAAGTCAAGGCGGAGGGTGAGGACACGTAAGGTACATCTATATTCAAGGTAAGAGTCCGTTGGGGTGTGTCACAATAAAGTAAATCATAAGAGTGGATTTTCCTCAAGGAGAGGGGTATAATGCTGATCAATACACACATGAAGGTACACCTATAAATGAAAGGTATTCAAACCAAGGTGGGGATTCATTGTCAATGGCTTGAAAACATGGAGTACATCTATGATCCAATTCACTAGACGAGGTTGCAGGTTATACAGCATCAGTCCAAGTTTCAACAGTTCCTGAATGTTCTGGATTAGATTAGGCTTAAGAGTGATTAGGTTTAACAACCGAGGTATAAACACCATATAAAAGCGTGTTCTCATTTAGCTTTCATTCAAGGAGTCATTGGTAAGGTTGAGAGAGGAAGAGGGTTTCTCATGAGATGAAGATTGTTTAGCAAAGAGATTGGGGGTTTCTTCTCTAGAGATCAAGAAAGGAATCAATTTCTTCAATCACATAGACTTACGTTGTGGCGTACTGCTGACATTTTGTGTTCATTCTTGAAGCCAAAAGACAAGAATTCAAATCGCAAATGGCAACTCCTCATTAGGAATTTACATTTTGCAATAGAGAACAAAATACTCTTGAAGTACCAGCATCCAAATTATTAGGTGAACCCGCAAGTCCACAATAATATTACCATTGTTACAGCCCATGAAGCAAGACACCTTAAACTGAGTAAGACACCCAGAAACTGACACAACAACAGCCGACATTTTCAGACACCCTAGAGTTAGATAAGTTTTTTAAAAAATAAAATATTGCACGTCCAAGCAGTGTTGGCTTCAAGGGGGAAAAATCAACATATTGCAAGTCGGGCATGCTTAAAAATAACCTTTGATGTAGGGTGGACGTCATTTTAACAAAATCTAAATACTTCCCAAAAATGCGAGGGACATCATGGGTGTGTATTAGTTAGGTATTGAATTGGATTCAGATACCTTTTTTAGGTTTAAAATTAGAATTTACAGATGTTAACCATCTATGTTATTTTCCTTTTCTTTCTATTTTTCATAAAGCTTGTCATACTCGTAGTCGTAGTCAAGGAAACTAGTTCCTGACACTAATTCAATACCATATTTACGACAAATGGAAATGCTTCCGGTGCTTTTGAGCCATCATATTTATATTGTGAGAATATTTTCTGAAACTTTTAACCTAATCATATTGTACTCAGTGTCATTGGCATTCTATTATCATCTATAGGTTTAGTCTTTTTCAAGAAAAAAAAAAAACTTACAGGTTTCTTAGGTTGTTCCAAAATAATAGAGTTTACTTTGGAAATAATTTTTGAGCACATTCTTCATTGTAAATTGACCCTCTCATCCAGACATTCATACATAAGAGTGGGCTCAAATTAATTAGGTTGGATCCACATTCTTTTAAATCATTTGAGAGGTGAAGTGAAAAGGCTATGGGGCCATGTTATTTGGGTTAATAAAAAGGCTATGGGGCCATGTTATTTGGGTTAATAAAATGACTAGGGAAAATAGATGGTTGGATTCACGTGGGTATCTTCTTGTTTTTATAAATTGGCCGGCTACATGAGAGGTGTGGCCACAATTTAGCCAAAACCCCACCCCCCCCCCCCCCCCCCCCCCCCCCCCCCGCCCCCAAAAAACAAAAAACCGCCCCGCCCTCCAACACACACGTTTATGTTTCTGAAGGATAAAAAAGCGTACACACTTCACTAATCACCCAAGCCAATCCCTCGTTCACAACTGCGGGAATAAAACCTGAAA
The DNA here is from genome assembly GCA_038442645.1 of Agave tequilana. Taxonomy (NCBI): domain Eukaryota; kingdom Viridiplantae; phylum Streptophyta; class Magnoliopsida; order Asparagales; family Asparagaceae; genus Agave; species Agave tequilana. Next base: position 65,550 of record JAVJIF010017030.1, read on the forward strand.
ACTCCCTCTTAGGAGGGAGGAGTGTTCAGGCCCCTCGCACACACAACCCACACATACTTCTCATGTTTCTTTGGGACCTACGTATCATGTATCCATATCACATATTGTACCCCACTTCCATAGGTATGGACATACTCTCTTCTAGTTACTAGGTGTTTTAGTGTGTTATGCATATGAGATTCTGTGGTGATGTGTCCATTTATCATATTGTTCAAGAGTTTGTTACATCTTCACGTCCCGTGTCAATCCGTGTTTCCTAGGTTATAGCTCACAATAATAATGTTAGTATTGGGATTTCTATAAAATGGAAAATGTACATGATATCTATAGATTTATATGAACAGTTACATATTTAACTAGGATCAAGGATTTGTTTCCATCCTCATCCCCATGTTCTCGTAGTTATTGTTGTTAATAGTTACATTTTTGGCCTGGCATCATGTTCTACAGTCAAAACATAATGTCATAATCAATGGTTATTTTCCTCTATTAGTTGCATAATTTCATGCCTGAACAATTGTATTCCATGATTCCAAGATATTTGCCAGATTCTGATAGATATTGCAAGTTTGCAACTTTGATGGACCTAACTAGAATTGGTAGTAGCAAAAATTTCTACGCGCGTGACTAATTTATGCATGATCAAATCAACAACACAATACTTGAAGATATTACATCTGGACTAATAAATTCTCATACCTCTTCCAGTCGGCGTTCTATCTCTTGTGTAGTTTTAAGCATCTCTAATGCTGTCCTCAAACGTGGTTTATCCTTGTAAGCAATGACATTGTAAGAACACTGCATCCATAAGAGAACAAGGACATGTTACGCATATAGAAATTTAACCTGTAAATAATCTCAGATGTTCAAAGGCTTCAATGCAGAGAGCTATAACAGCATGTAGTAAGAAATTTGCAAAGCACCACAAGGTGAATGCATAATGCAGGAACAACATATTATACTAGGTTTGACATAATATGTTTCCTACAACATATTGTTTCTAGAGTACAGGATGATAATATATACACAATTTGATAAAAAAACCACAGAGACCAACCTGCTCTTGTTTTTTCTTTTCTTTGAATGCCATCTCAGCCAAATCCTTTTGAGGAACCAACTTCCCTCTGAGAAGAATTTTAGCAATATGTATCAGAATTTGCTGCAGAGGCCAAGGTGGAACAACATCTTCTGCCATCTACCGGAAAGATTTTTTCATTGGGACGCAAAGATGGAGGCTAATAGCACTTCTATATGAAAATTCATTCGCAATTACCTTACACATAGGTGCAACAAGCACTGCACCGTCCCATGCATATGACTGTTCAAAATGCACTTTCAAAGCAACTGCTCCACCCATTGACTGCCCAAACAGAAAACTTGGAAGCCCTTGATATTCAGGATTTTCTATCATTCAAAGAATGAAGAAAAGTTAGCTGTGTCTGAAAAAAACCTTGTGTATTTGATTTTATTATGTTGTTATCTAACAAGTTGAAGAATGAAAGTGAACCTTTCTTAAATGGGAATTTATTAAGGGAAACTCATGCCAGAATAAATAAACTGGAACGTGATGACAGACATTGCCTCCCACCACATTCTTGTTAATGGGAAATAGTGATAAACAGGTCCAAGCTTTGCTTTGTCCATATGCATACTAAGCACTAGAATGAAACAGCAGGAAGTTTCAAGGAGTTGTTGAAAACTTAAAATGTGTGCATAAATGATAGTGAGGGAGCATAAAACATCCATTGCTGATCAACACATTTGTTGTTGCTTCTGAACACTGCAGCTAACAACTAGACTGCATTATTGTTTCCTGAGAACGAAGGTATTACTAGTTGGCTAAAATCATAAGCATTAGCTATTTTTATGCTTGTTTTATAATTTTTCTATAATATTTTAGGCTATTTAAAACTTTTTTCCCTAGTTAGAGTCATTTTGTAATTATTAATTCTGATCCTATATTATTTTTTTGTTTCCATCAGTAAGAATAAAAGGTTTTTGCAACGTTAAAATTTCTTGTGTTGTTTTCTCTCCGCGATGGAGATTGGTTTGGTGATGATCGTGATGGAGTGAAGCCATTAGCGGAGTGAGGTCTCATCCTTCTTTCTCTTCTTCATGTAATTCCCTTTTATTTCTTTCTACAATATTAAAACCCTAACCTTAACCATCATAGTGATTGTTCTTGCTGCTGCCTAAATTATTTTCCCCCCTCCAAAACACAGCCAATGTCCATCCTCCTTCATCTAGGGGTTGTTTGGATGACTCTAGCTGGAACTACATGCAACTCTAAATAGCAACCCAATTGTTTGTTTTGATATAGTTAAGAGTTGATGTAGTTCTAAATGTATATTTTGGGTCTTTTAGTTGTAATTGAAAGTGCAATCAAATTGATTATAGTTATAACTACAACAGTTGAGATATAATAAAAAAAAATTAAAAGAGAATATGACATCAGCTTTTTTTTTAACATTTTCCATCCAATACAAGTTCACCATGCATTAAACTAAACACCTGTTTTTATTTCCAGTAGTTGGAACTTCAACTGCAAGTTGTTAAACCACACACATCACCATGTATTTTAATTACAATACTAATAGATACATGCAGTTGGAGCTACATTGTAGTTACAACTACATTGAAACTAACAACCCCGATTGTTGTTGTTTGTTCCTGCTATTGCCACTACTATACAAAGTGAAGCAACCATCTTTTTCCCATCCTATTCAGCACTGCGACCACCCTAAATTCCAAACAAGTGCTTTTTTCATCCTTATAACTGTGGTCACACCCATTATCCCAATCAGTTTTTTAAATTTCGGTCGAAATTTTGAAAATTTTTCAAAAATTTCAGGATATCACTCGAGCCGAGACATAAAACAGCTCCCTCAGAATTTGTATTTAGTTTTGGGAGCTGTTTCGGTAAAATTTTGGGTTTTTTTGAAATTTCGGCCGCAATTTCTTAATGAAAAAATTAGCTAACATTGGGTTGCTTCGTTTTTTTGTTTTTTATTTTTTACAATCAAACCCGTTAATGCGAACCTGTACCCATTAACCCAAATAACAAAAGATACGAATTAGGGCTCGATCGAGCCCTGATCCTCTTCTCTTCTTCTCATAGCAGGGGGGAGAGAGGGCACGAGAGCCCCTACGACACTCGAAGCTTTAGGAGGCTTCGACGAGCCCCAACGAGGCTTCTTGGTCGATGGCGAGTGGGCCGGTAAGTTTTTTTTTTTTTTTTTTTTTTTTTTTTTTTTTTGTTTTTCCCCCCTCTTTTTTCTTTCCTTTTTAGTAGCTTGGCCTCTTTCTTATATATATATCTTCTTTTTTTACATTTTGATGGTTTATATATGTGTTGCCTTGAATTTAGGACATTTTCATAATATATGTGATATATATACACTTTGAAATTGACATCCGCAATTTTCTTGATATCCGCAATTTGACATTTAGTTTTGCCATCCGAAATTGTCACAAAATCCGACATTTAAAACATTGATCCCAATACTAATATTTTGAACACTATAACCCTTTTTTGTCTTCCCATATCACAAACAAGCAAAATATCTCGCAGTCAAATCTGACCTCTATTTGATCAGATCTAGGGCAAAATCTTCCCATTAAATGAGTGCAAAGGCCCGTGTGGTGTCTAGATCTGAAGCAAAACTATTTCAGAAGGTCGACCTCAAAGTAGATTTTGACCCTGTTTCTCCATTAGACTGTTGGATTGGAATGTGATCTCTCACAGCCCTCCAGTTTGAATTCTAACTATTATCTTATTTCTATGAATAATTGAACTCCTGTCATTGTTTGTTTAAGGTTTGATAAATCCATTTTAAATTTACCATTTAGATTGCATCTCTTGTATGAGCTAGATCATACATAATTTTCTTATTTGTTGCACCTTGATTAATTAGTTTGCATGCATAAAGGTTTGTTCTGCTTGGGTTTAATTGTTGTCCTATTGGATAGTATGGATTTTGTTTTCTTATCTGTGTGACTGTTTGCATTTGAATTTTAGATTTTGATCCCTATAGGCAGTCCTACACCAAGTTACCTTCCCTAAAAAACACACGTGCGTAGGTTTAAGGCAGGGCAGCTGAGCATAGAAATCATCAAGCAGCAGCTGCAAGAGGTAAAGTGTAACTCTGCAGTTTACAGAGAGGCCGCAGCATGCATACCGAGGGCAATGCTGAAAAGCATTGGGTACTGGTAGTACGCAAAGGCAAAGCAGAGGCAAAGTCCAGGCAGCAATGCAAAATACAAAACCAGTGATTCAACCTGAGGAGTTGCAAAGTAAGGGGCTGTCATTCATGGAGATAGCTTTCACCTTTCGCTTTCCTCTTCGTTTTTCATGATCTGCACAGACCTAAATGGCTAAGTTATTTTGGCACTTGTAGCACGCAAAGGCGAAGCAGAGGCAAAGTCGGGGCAGCAATGGGCAATACAAAGACAATGATTCAACTTGAGAAAGTTACGAAGTAAGGGGCTGTCATTCAAGGGGATGGCTTTCACCTTTCGTTCTCCTCTTCATTTTTCATGACCTGCACATAGACCTAAATGGCTAAGTTTAATTTTATCACTTATTCTAATCTTTCTTCTTCTTTCATGCATCATCATTGATTCAACATCATATACATGATAAGTTAGTTGCATCCATGCGGAAGTGTTTGTTTTTCTCCCAGTGCTATCCCCCATCCTCTATAATTCGTTGCAATTAAATCCATGTTACTTTGCTTCCATATTTTTATTAGATTTAACCTAGGTTTCAAGCCAAAATCAAAGGCGCAGGGAAGAAGCCTATAGCTAGGTTGTCCTCCCGTTGCTGGTAAGTCATTTAGATCTCTTATCTTTCACTTGCATGCATTTTATTAGGATAGTTACTGCACTAATTTATTTCTAATATAATGTTCTCTCATTTTCTTGTGAGGAACAAGTGAGAAACAACAGGATTAGTTAGCTTCCGTGGGCGAGCGGACTCCGAAATAACATGAACCACAATATCCTTTCTTTGCATGCAGGTTTTGGAAGGGATTTTGTAAGTGGAGATCATGATCGATGGCTGCAAGAAGTGAGGCACTCGAAAATAAGGCAAAAGATAAAAAACGCCAAAATCATTGGGGTTTCAGTCTCAACATCGGCAAATAAGAAACATTTCTTAAATGCAATTTACCCTATCGAATATATGCCTACGGATCCAAAGAAGTTAACATGAGATTGAAAATTGAGTGGCCATACGGGATGTTTCAACCAACAAAGAGAAGACAGATATTGGGGTAGAGTTTGAACTAGGCAATCGACCACAACAATGTGCAACTGACTCAAGGGGCGATCAGCTAATTCAATGGCTAAAGGGTAAACCCAAGTCAAGTCATGTTGGATCTTTGGGTTATTTTAGAAACAATATGAAGAAATTTTATAGATAGGATTAATATCAGATTAGAGGATTAGGTGGCTTGGATGGTTTAGAATTTGGAGCCTACCTTCTCTCTCTCTCTCTCTCTCTCTCTCTCTCTCTCTTCTCTCTCTCTCTCTCTCTCTCTCTGTGTGTGTGTGTGTTGTGTGTGTGTGTGTGGTTGTGTGTGTGAGAGAGAGAGAGAGAGAGAGAGAGAGAGAGAGAGAGAGAGAGAGAGAGAGTTAGTTTTGGTGTGTCCCAGCAGTGCCAAACCACAATATCTTGTGTATTCTTCTTTATTTGTTGTGTGTTCAATGTATTAGATATATATGATGGTGATCTTCCATTGGATGCTTGATAGGTAAAAATAAGCCACCTTATATCAAGGAGATAAGCATGTCTGTAGTCATTGAGATAATCTAAATTGTATCTACAATTCTACATGTGCAAAAAAGGAAATAAAAAAGAGACAATTTCACACCTTTGATTTTGCGAAATGCTCGGCTACATCACCAACAAGACTATCAGAGCTTGGTACATAACCATGAAGACCTTCTGAAAGACCAAATCCAGGCTAGTCCAATGCAAAAAACTCCATATCCTGATGAAGCAAACTTCTTTGCAATTCCTAAACAAAGAATACATGTCACCTACGACTTGGACATAAATTGCTAAATATCTCTGAAAAAAATCACATAACATTTGACCATTATTTAGCACTAATACCTTCAAAGAAAAAACTGCAAGTGTCTCCATAACCATGACAGAAACAAATCAGTGCCTTTATTGGAATATTCTCTGGAAGCCAACTTTTTGAGAAGATTTGCCAACCTCTTGTATTCACCTCATATGACTATCATAAGTAGCGATATCAGTAAAGTATTTTGAACCAAAGGTATAGAACATCAGTGCTTTGGAATACAAGGAATTTGGAAACATTACCCAGATTTAATTTACCAAAAATGGTGATTCCTATTTAATTATATTTATATACTGTGCAGAAAGAATTGAGTTTGGAATATTGAGATGCTAAAAGTGTGATGGTTTGTCTTCTTGTTTGTTTTTCGTTAGAATTCTTTTTTGGGAGCACTTGGAAGCATTTACTTGGCTATCTCCTGTATAGATGCTGACAATTTTCTGAAAACATGAAATTTGTTAACTATGCAGCTAATGTTTTAATCAATATGATGAATAATTGTAGAAAATGACAAGAAAAGGTGAAAAACTAAGGAGAGTTCAAAAAAATTACCTCTTTCATTCTAACTCCGGGATACTGTGCCTGTAATGACAAAATAATTGCAATAAGCTTAACTCATCCAACCAAACATGGAATAACCAGTAGGGGAAAAAATTAATGTTGTCATTAATGATATATTTTTGACAAATAAGTTAAAGGTAGCAACAAATATAAACAAAAAGAAAATGAAAATTTCCATTGCTATCTTAAATACTTCCATCCAAAAAGGTATCAAATTTTAGCACCAAAGGGTGGAATACCTCACAGAAAAGAGACAATGTCTACTTAACGTCTGAAATTTTTATTGTGTTTGGATGGTGATATAGCGTTTATGGTAATAAATTCACCACTTTAATCACTTTTACAAATTATAACACGCATTATATCGGTGAATATGGCATCATTATGCCTTCATATGGTTCACGATATAATATGTTAATTCCAATTATACCACTTGACACTATCCGTAATGGTTTTACTTTGGCAAGTGCCCCAATACTTTAACAACTGAGGCATGTATCAATTTGCTAACATCTAAGGCACTAACTTGGATTTCAGAAATATAGCATATATGTTGAATGCCTAAAATTTTAATCAATCTTGTCCTTGACCAAAAAAAACATGTCTTTGAGCATAAGTTTCATGTTCACAGTGCATAAAGAAAATAAATTAAACACATGAAATTTGAATGGTATCTTAAGATCTTGGTATTAGGAAGAAAGCCTGTTTAATAGTGTAAATTTCCCAGACAACAAAATATTAACCAGGAGCTTTTATTCGCATTAGCATCAGTTGATGCCAAGCGAGACTAGAAACATGAACTAATTCCAACTTTAAATAAGCATGGCTTATTGAACCAGATCTCACAGTCAAGGGGCAATTTGGAATAGTATACTAGTGGATTTTCTAAATGTTTTAGCCTGAAGCTGATTCAAGAAGGTCAAATACAATGTAAACGCCTTGATTGGTCAAAGAATTGGTAGAGTAACATGGGTTTTTATAAAATTAAGACAGACTTCCCTGCTTGATTGCCACTTATCACCCTCAATCTCTAGAACACCTACGGATTAAAATTTCGGTTGATTCCCGATTTGCAAAATATTCTCTGCCGGAAATTGGCGGCTAATTATCTTAATATTGGTTTTTTTTAATCTATTTGTCCTACTTCCACATTGTTTATTCCAGCTTGCGAGGAAGCTGATTCATGGAAAGCAATATACATTGTGTAAGACATTGATAAGACAGAGAAGAAGTAGAGTAATATGGGCTAACTAAAACTTAATGATTATCATTTATCACCCTCACCTATATTCTAAATTGTTTCTAATGCTGTCTAGAGCTCTCCTATATATTAAAATTTTACAGTGGATTCTCAACATGCAAAATATTCTATGCTTGAAATGAGGGGAGGTTGATGAGGACATGTCATATGATGAGCTATCTACTTTTTGTCATCTATTGCTTGAAAAATATGAATAGGAGTTTAGAGATTGTTACCAACTCTAAAGCTCCAAATATGGTGGTCGTCCCACCAAAGCTCCTTGATAGCGATGCATCCCAAAAGTATGTCCATCATGTCCAAGTGCATCACTACTAAGGCACCAATCCTCTCACGTCTTGTGAGAGCCCTCACCTACATCAAAAGTAAAAGGTGGGGGTTTTGGTACCCATATTTTCTTGGGTCCTTTGGGGTTAGTCTTGTAAGGAACCCAAAAATTTTATTCATAGCAAAATTTATATGATGTAATCTATCAAAACAAAACTTTGCTAAATGGTCTTTGCGGTCACAATGTGTACATTTGTACACCTTAGGATGCTTATGTGAATGTGTATGATCGTGACGTGCAACATAAGCATATGCATTATGAGGATGATGTGCATGAATGTGTGGAGTTTGTTTCTTTGCAAATAAAGACTCCAACTAGTATGGTTAAATGCACACGAGTTCAAAGTTGAACTCAAACTATCTATTTTATTTCTCAAATTCTTAATCTCACTATCATCAATGGTAGCATGTAAAGACATGTGAGAAATAGAATCATTTTTCTTCTTCTTTTGAAAAATCTTTCTTTTTCTTTTTTCTATTGCTTGAAAAATATGAATAGGAGTTTAGAGATTGTTACCAACTCCAAATCTCCAAATATGGTGGTCGTCCCACCAAAACTCCTTGATAGCGATGCATCCCAAAAGTATGTCCATCATGTCCAAGTGCATCCACTACCAAGGCACCAATCCTCTCACGTCTTGTGAGAGCCCTCACTACATCAAAAGTAAAAGGTGAGGGTTGGTACCCATATTTTCTTGGGTCCTTTGGGGTTAGTCTTGTAAGGAACCCAAAAATTTTTATTCACAGCAAAATTTATATGATGTAATCTATCAAAATAAAACTTTGCTAAATGGCCTTTGCGGTCACAATGTGTACATTTGTACACCTTAGGATGCTTATGTGAATGTGTATGATCGTGACGTGCAACATAAGCATATGCATTATGAGGATGATGTGCATGAATGTGTGGAGTTTGTTTCTTTGCAAACAAAGACTCCAACCTAGTATGGTTAAATGCACACGAGTTCAAAGTTGAACTCAAACTATCTATTTTATTTCTCAAATTCTTAATCTCACTATCATCAATGGTAGCATGTAAAGACATGTGAGAAATAGAATCATTTTTCTTCTTCTTTTGAAAAATCTTTTCTTTTTCTTTTTTTTTTTTCTTTTTCAAACATTTTTCTTTTCAAACAATTATTTTCTTGAAAAACAACTTCTCTTTGTTTTTCCACCAAATCAATTTTATCCTTCAAAATAGTGTTCCCTTCACACAAATCATTAATTTAGACATAAGGGAAACATTCTCATTTTTAAATCTTTATTTTCTTTTTCTAAACATGCAATGTTAGATTTAAATGAATCTTGTTCTACATGCATGCAAGCAATATTCTTTTTCAAATTTTTATTTTGAGAAAGGTTTATGACAACCATGCTTTGTAAACTTAATGATTATCATTTATCACCCTCACCTATATTCTAAATTGTTTCTAATGCTGTCTAGAGCTCTCCTATATATTAAAATTTTACAGTGGATTCTCAACATGCAAAATATTCTATGCT
>JAVJIF010017031.1:0-71867 GCA_038442645.1 Agave tequilana
AGATTCTCTTTGTACACTTTTGCATGATTTCTTAGTGATTTAGATTCAACACATATTTCACATTTGTCATGATCAGATATAGTTACATTATGCAAGAGACATATATCTTTCATTTTCTTAATGTAAGAAAAACCAACATGTCCTACCCTACCATGCCAAGATCACAAGAGTGAATCATGTAAGCAGAAGAAGTAGATGCATTTCCATTCATGATTTCAAGTACATTCTCATAAATAAACCCTGACTACAGTACCCTTTACCAATAAATTGTCCATTCCTAGTCATTACATTTTATCAGATTCAAAGCAGACCTTAACTCCACAGCTTTTCCAAGAAGGAAAACAGAAATAAGGTTCCAACGAATCTCAGGAACATGAAGCACATCTGTAAGAGAAGGATCTTCCCTGAAGTAGCTTGAGAAGCACCTTTCCCTACCCAACGGGTGAGGGCCTTGAATCGCCCATGAACCTTGTTCACCATCATCAACAGAGGAGTAAGAAGAAAAGCTCCTCTGTCGGCACATATATGTCGGGTTGCCCCGGAATCAATCACCCAATTCTTATTATGTGCAACCATGTTAACTTCAGAGATTACAACAGCAATAATGTCACTCTCAACCAGGCTAGGTTGTGCTTTGGATGGAGCCTCACCATTCTTCCGGAACCTACACTGTGCTGAGTAGTGTCCGGGTTTGCCACACACAAACAGTTTTCTTTCTTCTTGAAAGTAGAGTTAGGGTTTCTTTTCATCTTAGGGTTCTGATTTGTTTGAAGTTTTCTTATGAAAATGTTTCTTTGGTTTAGAGGCTTGCTTTCAATTAGATTTGCCTTGAAAGTAAACTCCTTGGCCCTTTCAGTTTTCTCTCTCTATTTTTCCTCTTCAATTCTAATATGATTATTACATCTTCAAGGTTCATTTGTTTTCTTTTATGCTTCAGTTCTTTCTTGTAATCTTTTCATGAGTCGGGTAGCTTTTTCAATTAGGGCTCCAACAACAAAGGCTTCGGGTAGGGTGATATTTTTATTTTTAAGATCATCAATTAGGACATGGTATTCATGAATTTGAGAGGAAATATCTTTTTCATCAGACATGACAAATTCAGAAAATTTTCAATAGCAAATTTTTGAGTTCCAGCATCTTCAAGAATGTATTTCTTATTAAGACTTTCTCAAATTTCAGTTGCAGTTTTATAAGGACAGTAACATCAAATAGTGCATTACTAAGTGTGCTGAGAATGATGTGTCTACAAATTTTGTTGGCCTTTTCCCAGTTTTGCAATTCCTTTTCTTTCTCTGGTTTAGGATCAGTTATAGCAAAGGCATAACCAGTTACATCAAGTGTAGACATAACCTTTTCTTGCCATCTTTTATAGTGGGTTCCATTAAATGGTTCAATCCTAGAGATGTCAGGCAGAGACTTTACATTAGTAGCAGCAACCATAGCAGTATCCATATCTACTCTTAAGATTGTTGGAAAATGATATACAAAATACTGTTAAGCTATTTAAATTAAACTTTCAAGAAGGAGGAACTTCGGAGCACTGTCCTTAAGAGTTGATCGCGCCCCTCTGAGAGAGGTGCAGCAGGTTGATGGCGGCCTACCCTCCAGGATTCAATGAACGCTGGCCCTGCAAGCGTGCACTCGCAATGCACAGGCCCTCGAACAGCTCGGTTTTGTTTCCTCCAGAGATGCAGGGAAGAACGAAGGGTTTAAGGAATTTATCAGAGGAGAGGAAGATGATTGAGCTCTGTGTTTTGAGAGCAGGAAATAGACCCTTTATAAAGAGAGTTTATCATCATTAGAAAATCTTTGGAAAGAAAATAATCCTTGGATAGAGAACCAATCTTTCCTTGTGCAGAGAAACAACTGTCTTGGAAAGTGTCACTGCAATGACAGGAAAGGACAGAGAAAGATACGAATCTCAACAGCTATTTCTGACCCAAATATCATGACTGGATTTGAAAAGATTTTATTTTAATTTTAAATCCAAAAATAAAATTGACAAAACTTAGCCTATTCGGCACACCCGCGAGGCTCTGAAACCCGGATTTGCACCCCCCTGCACGTGCGATGCGGGCGCACATGCGCATTAAGGTTTTCTGGATCCGGTAACCCAATTTCCTTCACTGGGCCTCAATGGGCTTCTGTGTGCGCGAGCACCCCCTGATTTCTAGCCCACACAACCCATCATGAAAGGGACTCCATATATAAACACTAAAGAGTTCTTTTCCTATCTATGTTGGACTAAAAGAACTTGGCTTAATTTTGAAATACTCTCAAATACTAACAGATGTATCATGCACAAATCGTGAGATAAGGGAGCAAAAGAATGAAATGAGGTTGGGCACACTTGGTGTAGTTACAAGGAAGAAAAGAATAAAGATTGAATGTATGAGAACGTGTCTATTCCTATGACCAGCATGCCGCGTCCACATGAAAGTTCATCATCTCTTTTGAGACCCGTAAGACTTTTTGCCTCCTTGTGGTTCAGAAGATGGAGAATTTTATTCCCCCACACCTAAGTGTTTTGAAGAGTCTCGATTTGCTGTCAAGAATATCACATTCTCGTGCTCAAGAAAATAATTGTCATTCCAACAATTCAGACATAGACTGACCCGGAATTACAAATTAAGGCATCGAAACAATTGCACGGTCTCTTAACATGAAATTACCATAATTTTCTTAGCCAGGGATTTAAACGCTATTTCAAAAAATTGATATTAGGTCAAAAAATTTTAGTCATGTGCATGTGAAACTCTTGACTTTAGAAAAGCTTGTGAGGCCACATTTGATTTTAGTGAGGGTGTGACGAGTTGGTCAGCCGGAGACTCCTCTTGTTTTACCATTATATAGTAGGAGATGTGGTGGTGTATAAATGTTGGTGACAAAAGAACTAACGTAGTTTAGACTTAGGTTGATAATCCCTCGAAACATGTTAGCAACCTGCCTTCAACTATGTGATGTCTTCTACTACAAGCATTATACGGTCTCTCTCTCCCAACTACCAAAATGAAAAGAAAGGGGAGAGGAAAGAAAAGGGGGAAAAAAAAAAAAAGAATATTCTCATTGATTGGCATAGCACTTCACCCGTGACTCGCGCATGCCTTGACTTGATCGTTTGTATTCCAAGGACTGATGGAGGCCAGGCATATGCAGCTAAAGAGAAGGAAAGAAGAGAAACAAAAAAGAGAGAACAAACACACATTAACGAGGATGAGGTCCTCATTTTTCTTCTCTTTCTTCTTCTTCTTCATCCAGTTTCTATTACTGTTTCAGTCAAGAGAAAGAACAACCCATTGGATATGGGTATGAACTCCGATCCGTCCACTCTGATTCTTCCGGCAGCTTGCTGACTGCAGAGCTCAAGCTTATACAAAATTCATCGGTCTACGGCCCCGACGTTCAAAATCTCAATCTCTTTGCAAGGTATGCTTATACTGGCATCCTATGTAACTCATGTTGTGTACATATATTGTCTTTTTGAAGAAAATGTTATGTTAGTTTCAAGTATGTTCATTGCATGCACGAGTGCATCTTATGATCTTCAAGATTGTGAATTATGGTTGTTAGTATATTTGAATTTGTAAGAAGGTGTTTTGAAACTAGCAAAAGAAAAAATTGTTAAAATTATATATTTAAGTTTTCGAAGGAATTTAAAATAAGGCAGGAAATGTCTGCTTGCTATGTAGATGCCAGCCTTGTCGCAGGCTTTGGTCTTGTGTAATTATGATTAGATAATAATACATAAAGATGCATAAAGAAACTTAAACAAAGAAAGAATAAACAAAAAATCTATTAGATACTAGGATCAATCTGACAACTAATCAATATCACTGAAATATCACCGATCTAATTAGCCAGGTCGGTTAATATCAGGTGGGAGGTTTTCCGTTTAATAGAACGTTCTTTAATTAATAACCACCTTTCAATTATCTTCCTTAGTTAAACACAACAGCAATTAGACTGGTATAAGTCAGTCTCATATACTGAATATCAGTATAACCCCTGTATAAAGAAAATTAATTCACTTATACAGTACTTGGAGTGAGGTACGCTTAAAGCGAATCTCCTTAAGACAATTACGTCCCCCGCACCGGTGCTAACGGGTTACTGGACGCTAGTCTTCACGGTATTTGGATAGCACTACCAAATCATCGTACGTCATGGTATTTGGATAGCACTACCAAATTACCGTACGGTTATTATTGAAGCAGCGAGACTAGAGGAAGGTAGAAGAAGAATCTCTTGGAAGTTGCTTCAGAAACTAAGTTGCAGATTTTCCACTTCCTATTGGAAGTTACTTCAAGACAGAAAGAGAGAGAGAAGATCTCTCTTTAGAAGAGAACGCAGAGCGTTGGCTGACAGCTGTTGCGCGGGGCGGTTCAGATCCGGATAGCGAAGCCAGCGGCGGCGCGCGCGCGCGTGCATGGTTCCCCCAGTCGCGCACGAAAACTCCAAGTACCCAAAGAGCACGCCCTTTGTTCCCATTTTTCTCTATTTAAACACTTCAAACTTCCATCCCATGGCCAATGTGGGACTAAATGCCTTTAGCTACCTTTAGTCTCATTTTGGCTTTGAATTAGGTAAACTTTAACTTGAATATCTCATTCATTTGAAGTCGGAATTGAACATGTGAATATACCACGTTCATCCCCAATGGAAGGAGAACACACTCCAACCAACATCCAATTGATTCGATCAACGGATCTCGCCGTAATTCAATTCAAAGATTCACATATATTCTTCATATTCCCAACAAAATCCTCATCATTTAATGTAATCTTCAAACTGGTCTGTGTTTTCTTTGTGAAGTTAATATACATCTGTAGTGGTTAAAAATTAACTCTTAAGATGTTGGATGTTGATACGTGTCCGAGCAATCAAGTCCCCTTTTGAAGCTTCTGCATTATTTAATTCACTCAGTAACCTCCTTCACATTGAATCTTCTGAAGACGTCTATGGCTTTCGGAATCACTTTAGACCAGATTTAAGTCAACATACCAAAGACATTTCCTTTCCGACAAGCTTCACCACCCAGAGCCATCCCATAGCTATCTCATCTTCCGAAGATATCACCCTCCGGAGTCACTTACAGTTCAAGATTCCTGACTTCACCTCAAATTTCCCCAGTAGCAACCACCGAGATCTCTACTTGCAATTACGACGCTTTCCCTCTCTCATATTGAAGACGTGTAACGCCCCCACATTCAAGGCGAGCAGTTAGGGAAAATGACAGATTCCCTGCGTGCGATCCCAACAGTCCAACACCCATAATCACAGTCGTTACAACAAACCCGTATATGTAGATCATGTAGTTACAGGAACCTCACCGGCTATCATTCACCACCAACAACTCTGTAAAATGAACTCTCGTCTCCAACAAAAAAGAAGACCGGACCTGACCAGACCTGACCTAGCTGAATCCTCTCTCTGGATCTAACACCAAGACTTTGCCCATACTTCCACAGTCAACCCTGGTTCTGAGACACTCCAACAATCCCTGTAATCTTTGTAAATTGGCTAATTATAGTGGATTCTCCTTCTCTATATAGTTTTTTCTCGATTTGAATTTTCACATAAAAATTCTGTGTCTCCATCTTTTTTTCTGTGTTGTAATCACCGCTTTACACTTACACTCTAAACTCATTTTCTCGCTTGTGGTGTGAATCGACCGTCTTATCATTCACAGCGGAAAATCTCTATCACAATAGTCCATTGAATTATTGTCTAAAATATCACAACAACATCTTATAAACTTGTGATTTAACCGAGTATGTCCATTACCAATTATGCCATAGTTTATATATAGAACACCACCAGCTAAATCTCTCACAAATTGCTGTGCGCATCACGATCTAATCCAAAATTTTATTTTCAAATATTATTGTTGTAAATCACATTTATACAAATTTTACACCATTGATTGATCCACAATGTCAGTCCAATGGTTATGTTTACATTGCTTATGATCCATAGACTTCTCTTATATATCACCTGTGCTCCAACACTTGCAGCTTTGACACAGAAATCGGCTGCGAATTCGAATTACAGACTCCGACCACCAACGATACGAATCCCCCGAGACCTCATCCCCCGCAAAACCCCGAATGCAGCCTCCTGGTCTCCTTCAAAGAGCAATGCCATCGCAAACTCAAACTTTATACTCACTCTGCACCCAGCATCCCCCTTCGGTTTCTCCATCGCCCGCAGCTCCACTGGCGAAGTCCTCTTCGACACTGTCCCTGAAAAGCCCGGCCGGGCATTGTGTTCAAGGACCAGTACTTGGAGATCACATCACAGCTGCCAGCTGATCGCGCATTCCTCTATGGCCTCGGAGAGCACACCAAGAGAAAATTCCGGCTAGTCCCCAACGACACGCTGACACTGTGGAATGCAGACTTTCCGGCGGCAATTCCAGACCAGAATCTGTACGGGTCTCACCCGTTCTACATGGATGTGAGGTCTGCATCGCCTGAATCAAGAACTGCTGGATTAACTCATGGTGTTCTGTTGCTCAACAGCAATGGCATGGATGTGGTATATGGGGGGTCTTATGTTACTTACAAGGTCATTGGGGGAGTTTTCGACTTCTATTTCTTTGCTGGTCCGAATCCTGAGGATGTGATCGAGCAGTACACTGAGCTAATTGGCCGGCCAGCTCCAATGCCGTACTGGTCATTTGGTAAGTTCAGTTCATTACTAAGTTGCAATTTTTTCAGGTTGAGTTGAGACCTGAAGTTTCGATTTTTCTTTTTTATACTTGTGTGCAGGATTCCATCAGTGTCGCTGGGGGTACAAGAATGTCGAAGACCTTGAGGGCGTGGTCGCAGGCTACGCGAAGGCAGGAATCCCTCTTGAAGTTATGTGGACTGATATAGATTACATGGACGCGTTCAAGGATTTTACGCTTGATCCTGTCAATTTCCCAGCTGACAAGATGAAGGTCTTTGTGGATGGACTACATAAAAATGGACAAAAATATGTCGTTATAATAGACCCAGGTAAAATTGTTGTTAGAGCTAACACCAATCAAAGCATGCAGAACTTACATGCAGTAAATTTTTACCACTACCTACAGGTATCAGTGCTAACGAAACTTATGCTACATTCAGAAGAGGAATGGAAGCAGGGATCTTTCTGAAGAGAGATGGAGAAAATTACCTTGGATCAGTCTGGCCTGGTTCTGTCTACTTCCCAGACTTCCTGAATCCTGCTGCAGTGAACTTCTGGAGCAAAGAGATCGCCATGTTCCGCGAGACTCTCCCCGTCGATGGCCTCTGGATCGACATGAACGAGATCTCGAACTTCATCACTCCCTCGCCGCTCAACTCCCTCGACGACCCCCCTTACAAGATCAACAATGCTGGAGTCCGAAGACCGATCAACAATTTAACAGTCCCTGCGTCCAGCATTCACTATGGGAGTCTAGCTGAGTACAATGTGCACAACCTGCACGGTCTGTTGGAATCAAGGGCAACTCATGATGCACTTGTAAAGAGTACAGGCAAGCGACCGTTTGTGCTTACCCGATCGACGTTTGTGAGCTCGGGGAAGTACGCGGCGCACTGGACCGGCGACAATGCGGCGACGTGGGATGATTTGGGGTACTCTATTCCGACAATGCTGAATTTGGATTGTTCGGAATTCCAATGGTCGGAGCTGATATATGTGGATTCGCCGGCGACACAACTGAAGAGCTTTGTCGACGATGGATCCAAGTATGTGTGTATGTAGTTTTAGCCCAGACAATACTTCTGTTGACAATATGCGAGGCACTAATATGTCCACAATTTCTTGTTACTATGTAGCTCGGCGCATTCTATCCCTTTGCGCGAAACCACGCCACCAAAGGCTCCATCAGACACGAGCTCTACGTCTGGGACTCCGTAGCTCAATCAGCGAAGAAGGCATTAGGACTCCGGTACCGCCTTCTTCCCTACTTCTACACATTGATGTTTGAGGCGCACACAAAGGGGACTCCCATCGCAAGGCCGCTCTTCTTCTCCGACCCAGCTGATGTACGAACATACGATATCAGCACGCAGTTCCTGATCGGCGATGCAGTGATGGTGTCGCCGGTTCTGAGCCCCGGTGTGACCTCAATCAGTGCTTATTTCCCAGCAGGCACTTGGTTCAACCTCTTCGATTACTCGAGTACGGTGAGCGCACCCGTTGGCGACTACTTCAAGCTCGACGCGCCAGCAGACAGTATAAATGTTCATGTACGGGGAAGCTGTATACTGGTGATGCAGGAAGAGGCAATGACTACTGAATTGGCTAGAAGGAATAGACTTGAGCTTCTGGTTGTGCTTCATGGAGGTGCGGCGGCCGGTGAGCTCTTTGTGGACGATGGGGAGGTTGTGGAGATGGGAGGGAAGGAGAGTGAATGGAGTTTGGTGAAGTTTTCGGCGAAGATTGAAGGGAAAGGGGTGGTGAAGATCAAGTCGGAACTTGTGAATGGTTCATATGCTTGGGATCACAAGTTGGTTGTGAAGAAGATTGTGGTACTTGGGCTGAAGTCCAAACAAGCTTCAGAGACGCTTACAGTTTATAGCAATGGAGTTGAGTTGAGAAGGGAGGGATGAGTGTGAGGCATGAAAAGAGAGGCAGCTTCGTTGTTGCAGAGATTGATGGGCTTGCACAGCTCATAGGAGAGAATTCTGAATTGAGTTTAAATTTCACTAGTTGATCTGAGTTGTAGAGTGAATAAAAAATAAGAACTAATAAGCTGAGGGAAAAAACGCTTTCTTTGGCCTCAGTTGGAGATAAATCTGCTCAAGGAAATGGATCGAGATCTGCAAGTATTTTAAATATCAAGGTTTTGCTTGTAGAATAAGAATGTACTGTAAGATATTTCCTAATTCTAATTCGATTCATACCTTATTTCCTATCCCATATCATAACACACGTGCAATTTATGTTAGTCAACATATTAGTTTAATATGTGTGTCTAATAGGTGCACTAAGTTATAAAGATCGGTGGGACCTGGTACTACTCTCTAATTAGGGTTAGGGGCATTATGGGAAGGCTACTAATCAAAGGATTATATATAGAGAGGAAGTCTCTTTCTGCAGCCACGTATTATTCTCCACCCATAGGAGGCTAGGTTTAGCAGAGAGAAGGCTCTCCATCTTGTTCCCTAAAGCGAAGATCCAGATCCGGTACAATTGATCAATTCCCCAAGAGGTATGTCTTCTAAAGGTTCTCTATAGTTCATCATCCTTCGAAAAGGTATGTTATTTAACGCTCCATCTCAAGATCTATTATACATGATATTGGTATCTATGTATAGAGGCAATTGATCCTGTTTTATTCATGTTAAATTCTAACATGTACAACTTACCTTCAGTTTTCTCATCACTTCTGACTTTATAGATTGCCAAATTGTTCTCATAAAAAACACATATTTGCTGCGGACGAGAACAGGCCATTATGACATGAACAAAGCTATTTAGAATTACTACAATCAAAATGAAAGACTAGGTTAAATTAAAACCACACTCGAAAATAGGACCATGCAACAAATAACAGCACACTTTCCATTAAAAGCCTGCTGCCTCCGTAGAAAACAACAATTGACAGATGATAATACAACCAGAAAAACACCCAAAACAACTTTAAAACAAGCGGAATTGAAAGGTTGTGAACAAGATGCTCGATCCACTACCTGACAAGAGATTATCAGATAATACAAGAGATTATCATACAGTAAAAGAGGTTATCATGTGGTACAAAATACTATTTTCCTCTTCAAAAATCCCAACATTATCATTTTTTTTTAATCTCCTTTTTACTCTCTCATTTATTTTCTTTTCTCTCCTTCTCTTTTGTGTTGCTGCCTCTTCATCAAACTCGTCAAACCCTCCCCACCCTGACCCCATCCCCCTCATGCCTCATCCCAAACTTGCACCCCAATCTGAACCCATCTCTCTCAGACCAGCGCCATTCCCTCTCTCTTGTCTTCCTCCAGACCCAATTTTAGCTTCAGTCGGTTATGTTCTTGGTGCTCACTGAGAAAAGAAGAAGAACATAAACAAGAAGAAAGAAAAAAAAAAAGAAAAAAAAAGAACATAAAAAGAGAAGAGAAAATAGAAGGAAAAAAAATAAAAGGAGAAGGAGAAGGATCAAAAATAGAAGAAGAAGAAGCAACAGCAGCCGAGGGTACAGTTGTAATCTTATCCCTAGAACACTCAGAGCCTAACAGTAGTAACAGCAGGTTGTTTTCTGGGTGTTTTCTTTGCTTGCTTTGCTCTTAATGGGGGAAATCGAGGGCGAGGGCGTGGGCTTCTGCCACGTTTCGCGGGAATGGAGATGGGCCGTTGGCTTCCGCTGCTCGAAATTGGCGACTCTTTTTGAGGGTGTGTTTTTATTTAAGTTGTAACTGTATTTCTAGGGGCTTTTTAGGTACTACGTACTCAAGTTTTTAGTTACAGGGTAGAATGGGTAACCAAAGGAGCGGATATTTCCACCTCAAAAAATGGTGATGACACCCCAATGTCGCCGAAGTCACCCCCAGATTGAGGAAAGCAACCCCTTTTTGTTTTCAAAAATATCAAAATATTCTCTTCTTCTCCTCCTCCTCCTCCTCTCTCCCACCTTCGTTGGCGACCCTCCTCGGCCTTCGCCCCTCTCTCGCCGGCGACCACCTCCCCCCGACCTCCTCGCCCCTCGCCCCTGCCCCCCCATTCACCCCCCCACCCCCTCACTCTTCCTCTCTGGCCTCCCCCTCCCCTCAGATCTTCCCCGCCCCCTCCCCCCACCCCCCTTCACCCACCCAACAACCCCCCCTCAAAAAAAAAAAAAAAAAAAAAAAAAAAAAAAAAAAAAAAAAAAAAAAACCCCACCCCACCCCAATCTGATTGAACAGGCCAGATCCCCGCGCGGGCGGCGGGGTAAGGGGTGGGGGGGCATTTTAGATTTTTCACTAAGAGTGAAAATGTCAAAAAAAATAATAGCACACTAGTAATAATTTGTGGGTGCCTTCCTCAACTTTTGGGTGGAAACATCAGTTCCGTGATTAAGTAGGTGCAAGCGAGAACGGATTATTAAATATAATTATTACATTAAGTGGGTCTAAACTTTAATGTAATAATTATATTTAATCTAATAATTAAAAATTTCTCATAATTTAAAAAAATAATCTATAATAAAAAATATTAATTTAATTAGAATTAACTGTCAGTAATACAAATTTACATGGCGACAAAATTAACTGTTTATGCAAAAAGTGGGCTGTAAGTGAGATTTACATGACCATAAAATTAACTGTTTATGTTGCAAGTGAATAGCAAGCGCATTTTATTCTTATGGTCCTAACAAACACCGTAAATCGTAAGTCGCTATTGTCACTTGCGACTTACGGATTTTTAAAGTGAAACACACACTCAAAATCGTAACTATATTTTAAAGATTTTTTAGGTATTATTTGCCCCAAAACAGAAAAAAAAAAAGCTATGAAATCCAGAGCCAAAGCTGAGATCTCTCAGAGAACCAACACCCACCCACGCCCCTCCCCCCTCCCCCCCCCAAAAAAAAAAAAAAAAAAAAATTGACCCACCCATCCCCACGCTAGGGTTGGCCATGGGGCGGGTCGACCCGCGTCGACCCGCCCCGCCCCGCACTGTGTTGGAGTCGCACAGTGCGGGTCACGGGTCAACCCGCACCAGCCCCGTTTAGGGGCGGGTCAGAACGGATTGACCCGTCCCGTTTACACGGGACGAATCCGATTCGTCCCATGACGAATCACGGGACGAATCGGGTCGGGGAAAATTTCCCCGACCCCCCTTCTTTTTTTTTTTTTAGTCCAATATTTTTATATTACAGTTAAAGAGGAAAATTACTCTGCGGCCTCTGGATTCAAATTTAATTTTTTTAAAACCCTAAACGGCTCAAAAAAGAGCCGTTGGGGGTGAAAAAGAGGGTGCCACGTGACACCCTCTTTTTTCACCCCCAACGGCTCAAAATGAGCCGTTGGCCCTTTAAAAAAAAAAAAAACCCTAACCTCTAGTCCTCTATAAATACCTTCCACCCTCATTCATTTTCATCTCACTTCACCTCAATCCTCTCTCTTCTATTATAAATCACTCTTATTCTCTTACAATTACAAATCTCTACCAACTTCTAGTCTAGTCTAATGGAGCCCAACTGGAGTACTGGCGGTACCTCATCCGAAGCCGGTGGTAGCTCTTCATCAACACACAATCCTTCAGCTGTCACACCTTACACCGATGTTGGCGGTAGCTCATCGTCAACATATGCCGCTTACCCACCATACAACTATCTCCACCAACATCCGCATTTGCTCCCTATCACAGTTCGTCAAGCTATGCAATTGACTACAGTGGTTTTGCACCATATACACATGCTGCATATGCCAGTGATAGTGGTACAGGTTGGCATTCTATTTCCTTCCCTCCTCAATATTCCTCATATTCTCAACTTTTAATGTCAACATCACCAATGCACGCACAATCTCTGGCTCCTTTTTTGTACTGAAACACAAGAACAACACGATACACAACCAACACAGCATGATACTATAGTTCCAGAAACACAACAACCAACTAGCACAAGCACAAGCACAACCACTAAAGTAAGAGCCAACTTCTCTATTGTGAAACCATTTCTTAGAAAAAGTTGTTAAAGGTAGAAGAAAGGCAGAATGTAAGTACTGTCATCAACTATTTGATCATAAAGAAGGATACAGTACAGGTGTTCTTAATAAACACTATGAAAAAAAGCATGCTAAAAGTCACAGTTTACCACCACAACAAGCACAAATATTAGTTAATTCAGGCACACTCTCCACTTGGAGATATAAGCCTGAAGTAAACAAACATAAGTTAGCTGAATTTATTGTTCGAGCAGAACTTTCATTTTCTTTTACTGAATCAGATGCATTAGTTGATTATCTTAAATCTTTTTTTTCTCCTGATTATAAGAGAATTAGCAGACAAACTATAACTAGAGAAATTGAAGATTTATTTGTAAATAGAAAAAATATTTTGAAGGCTCTTTTTACTAGTGATGTAACACCCCGCTCCCAGAATACGTACTTAGTTGCGTATTCAGATTTTTCGATCGTATTTTTCAATTTACTTCTTGTATTTACTTTGTATTATGAATTATTTATATGAACGATTTGCCTTGGATTTGGATTCGTGGACTCGGAGTCAGCCCTAATCTGAACCGAGGGCCCGATCCTAGAGTATTGCTCGATTTGGACATTCCGGTATTCCGATTTGACCGATTTTAGTTTTAAATATCGTTTTCCAATATTCTAGATTTTTCTATAATTTTCTGGAATTTTCCTGAATTAAGTTAAAAATCTTCAAAACCGGTGTCGACCAGTGCCGCTGACCGATTCCCGGATTTTTAATTTACAAACAGATAGGAATTTCTAGAAGGGCCTTTAGACATTATCTCTTAGAATTACATTTTCTATCTAAATACTTTTTCTGAGGATTTTATGAATTTATGAAAATTCCACCGGATTGGGTATCGGCCAGTATCGCTGGTTGATTCCAGGATTTTTAGTTTACAATCGGGATTGAATTTCTGAATTCTGCTTTCACTTTGCTTCTTAAAATCAAATTTTATTCTTTAATATATTTTCTGAGATTTTTTAGAAATTATCAAAATCCGGCCGACCCGGTGTAGACCGGTATCGGCAGTTGACTTCCAGATTTTTAATTTAAAAACGGGATTTTATTTCTGAAAACCGATTTCATATTATTCCTCAGGATAACGTTTTCTACCTCCGGGTATTTTTGAGGATTTTTCTGGAACAGTCGATTTTTCGCGACCATATTATAATATTAATATTTTTCAAACCTTTTCTTTTCTTCCTTTCTTACCTATTCTTTTCCCCACCAACTCCAGCACTCCAGCCCACTCCTCCACGTGGGCGCCACCTACCCCTTTCCCATCAATCCTTTCTCTCTTCCTTTTCTTTTTCTTTTTCTTTTTCTTTTTCTTATTTTCTTTCTTCTCTCCCTTGTCTTTCTCTCCCTTTCTCTTCTTCTTCATTTTCCCCTCCTTGGTGACCAGCACCCAACCGGCCACCACCATCGCCGTTGCTCCGGCCACGTTGCCGGCGAGAGATCCCTCCATCTCCGGCCACCTCCTTTTCCTCTCTCTTTCTTTTCCTTTCTTTCCTCTTCTTTCTTTTTTCTTTCTCTCTTCTTTCCCATCTCCCTCTTTCTGTTCTTTTCTTTTCGCCCGCCGGCGGCCACTGGAGGCCGCCGGCGCCGGCCTGGGTGAGCCACGGCTAGGCCAGGAGGCCTGGCCGGGCTGTTGTGGAGGGGGCAGCAGCCCCCTCCTTCTTCTTCTTGGGGTGGCCGGCGCCACCCCAATTCCGGGCGCCGCCGGCAGCGTGCCGGCGGCCGTGGGCGGCCAGGGGCCCACCTGGGCCCCCTGTGCGTGGGCTGAGGGGGGCAACAGCCCCCCTCTCTTCCTCTCTGTTGAGGGGGCAGCGGCCCCCTCTTTCCTCCCTCTCATGGGGAGTGGCCGGCGCCACTCCCCTCCTTGCCAGCGGCCGGCGCCGCCGGCCTGGCCGAGCGCCCCCAGAGGGGGCGCTGTGCTGTGAGAGGGGGCAACCGCCCCCTTCTCTCTGTTTCTCTCTCCTGAGTCCTCTCTCTCTCCCTGATTTTCTCTCTCTCTCTCTCTCTCTCCATGGTTCTCTCTCTCTCTCTCTCCTATTCTCACTCTCCCTCTCTCTTCTGTCCTCCCTCTCTCTACTCTCTCTCTGTGTGTCTCTCACTCACTCTAGACCTCTCCCTCCTCTTTATTATTTGCTGACGCGGATCTCACCCCCGCGTGCGGGCGACCCCTTAACGCGGATCTTCGCGTTCTTGGCATCTGTTCAACGCGGCCTTCGCGTTCTTGTATCGACGCAACGCGGAGTCTAGGCCCGCGTCTGTGTCCCTCTCGTGATAACACGACGCGGAGTTAATGATCGCGTCTGTGTTCTCTTCGTTCTAACGCGACGCGGGACCCACGACCGCGTCTGCGTTCTCCTCGCGTCCTGATTTGAACGCGGGTCTCGAACCCCGCGTTTGTGGCTCCTACGCTACGCGACTCTCGCGTCTGTGATTCCTGCGTTTGCTAATCCCGCGACGCGGCTCCCGCGTCTGCGATCCCCCGCGTCTCACTCTCTAAACCCGCGTCTCCCTGTGTCTCTTTCTCTCTCTAGGTTTCTCTCTCTTTCTCTCTCTAACTCTTTCTCTCTCCTCTTCACTTTCTCCCTCTAAATTATTATATTTTATTATAATTATGGCGCGTGCGCGAGTTCCCTGGATTCCAAACTTTTCGGCTTTCCGGTGATTTAGGCGAGTGTTCTCGCCTCCATTTGGGTTTCCCCGCCTTGTCGGGTCGACATGTATTTTATTCCATGTTTTCATGTATTATGTATTGGGCTGATTCCGTGTATTTGTGTATGGCCGAGTGCCAATGACTGGACCCTTCAGCCTCCGGTCTCTCACTATCTCGAAAGAGACGTGATTGGGACCGTCAGGTTTCTCTGGACCCTTCAGCCTCCGGTTTCTCACTATCTCGAAAGAGACGTGATTGGGACCGTCAGGTTTCTCAGCTCCGCCTGGTTATCATGATCAGCGTTCAGCGCTTTACCACTAGATTCGTCTAGGCGGGATGCTGCCGGATTTTCTACTCGCACTTTAAGCCGAGTTGTCCCGGTAACCTTGCCAGACGCTCCAGTGTTAAATACTGATTGCTGTCTGTACACTCCAGCTTGCTCAGCTCCGCTTGATTGTGCTCAGCTACTATTCTATCACATGCCATGTATTTATTTGATATGTTAACACTTGCTATGCCAATTACATGCTACTATATAACACCTGCTTGTATCATCTGACAACTGATGTGTTATCACCTAACACCCGACATGCTACTACTTGGCAAGACCCTTGTTATGACATGACTTGCCACCGGACTAATATCAATCTTTTGACATGACTGGTTACCTGTCTAATATCACCATCTTGTCATGCTATCCCTTGACACCCGGCATGATATACTTGACCTGTGATTATCTCATTTACGGGAATACTATACTTGTTATCCTGCATTACATGCAGTGACTTGAATCTTGTACTTGCTATCCTGTATTATATATACAGTGACCTGAATCTATAGTACTCATGTACTCCTGAACTCCTGATCATGTCTTGTACCTGCTATTCCCGTAAATTAATAATCACATATTAAATTCTAATAAGACAACTTGCACCCGGTTTGGGGGAAACTGATGGGCCCTGATTAATCATGTTTATGGTGGTCTTATCAAGCCGCGCGTGGCCACATTCTTGAGGGATCACCTGGCGGCCACCAGGGATTCCGTGGGGTGTGCTGGCACCCCTACTCCTATCTATTCTTGCCGGGTATACACACGCCCTAGGCCTATTTCTATGGGATCTGAGATACTCTATACCTATTCGGGCGTAAATAAGTCCCGGTACCTAGCGGTACGTTCCGGCTCAGCACCGGATACTCCTGGACCGTTGTCCCGGGCATGTACGGGGCCCATCCGAAACATGATTCATCGATCTTTATCAGTTTCCAAATAACTTGCTATATAAGTTGTGAGTGGAAGTATGTGGAATGGGACACATACTGAAGCTTGGAACTTAGACGGCTCCAATTATAATAAGATGCTAATATACCATTTGATGTGTTGTTTTGTAACTCGGCTGTACGCGTTCGGATTACGGCGACATGGGATAAAGGTATATAGATGAGGGTTTCCTTGTTTGGATTATTCCTTCGAGGTACTAGTCTCATGGGGCCGTGACCTAAGCTTGTACAATCGGTTTTGCTCGTAATCGGTTTTATTCGGTTTTATCTGTTTTATGTTAGTTTAGGAGATCATCTCTTTACCTGCTCTTATCTTATTATACCATGTGTATTCTCTACTGGAAGTCACCTGCTATATCTACTTGCTCCTACATGCTTACCTATGCTCGCCACTTGGCATTCGTATCACCACTCGCCTGGGGAGTTCTATCTGACTCCCCTGAATTCTCATGTCCAGGTCCTGGAGCTTGGAACATGTCGGAGCTTGGAGCGTGTGGTTTCCCCCAGTTGCTGATCAGAGTGGCGCAGCGGTAGCGTGGATCCCCAGCAGACCGTCCAGAGCTCTATCCTTCCAGGCCTCCCTGTGTGCCTCTCGAGTTTTCCTTTTGTAAACTCGTGAGTGCCTGTGTACTGTTCATACTTGTACATCTCTTTGTAATCTCGCAATTGCGCATATCAGTGATGTAATATTCATGTAATATTGGATCACCTCTGGTGATAACTTTGTAATTGTACTCATGTGTTGGAATGTATAATGCACCACTTGCTTCCGTACTCTGATTCTTGCCTGTACTGATGCTTAGCGTATATACGTGAGGGTATTTCTGACCTGCGTATATACGTTGCAGTAACGTCTCCGTACCCGTAGGATCGGGGCGTTACAGGGTGGTATCAGAGCTTAGGCTCTACATCCTCAGTACGTCCAGACGGCAAATTAATGGTAAAGAGATTTGCAACTGGAATACAAGAGTCCTGGTTATACAATCCAACTACAAGTACAGAGTTATCTATTTTCTTGATCATCTTTCCTTTGATCCCTAATCCTTCCTATCTTTCCCGGTTTTGGTTTTTCGAAGCCTTTATACCAACTTAAGATATGGATATACCAGAGGGGTAGTGGCTGGTTCTGAATGAAGCTATTATGTGATCTCTTCGGTCAACTCTGTGAAGCTTGGGTATTCTCAGGATTGATCTCGAACGGGTTATCTTTCAGAAGTCAATAGTCGGGATTCTCTACGGATATTCTACATTCTCTGCTATATCTTTCAGAGTGATCGATGCCTGGTATTCGGATTCTCAATTATCGGTCTTCTTTATTATGCTCAGGACTATCAGGAGTTTTCTTTATCTTTGGTATTCTGGCTCATTCTTGGAGCGACATTGAGTATGCAGTACAGCGGGAATTCTATTGCAAAGCTGTGTTATCAGTCAGTGTTATTCGGCATTGTTCGAAGATTTATACAGTCGGAAGTACAGAAGTTATCTATATCCCGATTGTTATTCAGTCAACTTGAGAGCCCTACCTAAAGTGTTTCATATCTTAATTGGTATAAATTCCACCTTGTCCTCCTTGTGTTCAATTTACCCCTTATCGAAATTGCGAGGACGCAATTTTTTGTAAGGTGGATGGATTATAACACCCCGCTCCCAGAATACGTACTTAGTTGCATATTCAGATTTTTTGATCGTATTTTCCGATTTACTTCTTGTATTTGCTTTGTATTATGAATTATTTATATGAACGATTTGCCTTGGATTTGGATTCGTGGACTCGGAGTCAGCCCTAATCTGAACCGTGGGCCTGATCCTAGAGTATTGCTCGATTTGGACATTCCGGTATTCCGATTTGACCAATTTTAGTTTTAAACATCGTTTTCCAATATTCTAAATTTTTCTATGATTTTCTGAAATTTTCCTGAATTAAGTTAAAAATCTTCAAAACCGGTGTCGACCAGTGCCGCTGACCGATTCCCGGATTTTTAATTTACAAACAGATATGAATTTCTAGAAGGGCCTTTAGACATTATCTCTTATAATTATATTTCCTATCTAAATACTTTTTCTGAGGATTTTATGAATTTATGAAAATTCCACCGGATTGGGTATCGGCCAGTATCGCTGGTTGATTCCAGGATTTTTAGTTTACAATCGGGATTGAATTTCTGAATTCCGCTTTCACTTTGCTTCTTAAAATCATATTTTATTCTTTAATACATTTTCTAGGATTTTTTAGAAATTATCAAAATCCGGCCGACCCGGTGAAGACCGGTATCGGCAGTTGACTTCCGGATTTTTTTTTGAAAACGGGATTTTATTTCCAAAAATTGATTTCATATTATTCCTCAGGATAACGTTTTCTACCTCCGGATATTTTTGGGGATTTTTCTGGAACAGTCGATTTTTCGCGACCATATTATAATATTAATATTTTTCAAACCTTTTCTTTTCTTCCTTTCTTTCCTATTCTTTTCCCCACCAACTCCAGCACTCCAGCCCACTCCTCCACGTGGGCGCCACCTAGGTACCCCTTTCCCATCAATCCTTTTTTTCTTCCTTTTCTTTTTCTTTTTCTTTTTCTTTTTCTTATTTTCTTTCTTCTCTCCCTTGTCTTTCTCTCCCTTTCTCTTCTTCTTCATTTTCCCCTCCTTGGTGACCAGCACCCAACCGGCCACCACCATCGCCGGCGCTCCAGCCACGTTGCCGGCGAGAGATCCCTCCATCTCCGGCCACCTCCTTTTCCTCTCTCTTTCTTTTCCTTTCTTTCCTCTTCTTTCTTTTTTCTTTCCCTCTTCTTTCCCTTCTCCCTCTTTCTGTTCTTTTCTTTTCGCCCGCCGGCGGCCACTGGAGGGCCGCCGGCGCCGGCCTTGGTGAGCCACGGCCAGGCCAGGAGGCCTGGTCGGGGCTGTTGTGGAGGGGGCAGCAGCCCCCTCCTTCTTCTCCTTGGGGTGGCCGGCGCCACCCCAATTCCGGGCGCCGCCGGCGGCGTGCCGGCGGCCGTCGGCGGCCAGGGGGCTGGGCCCCCTGTGCGTGGGCTGAGGGGGGCAACAGCCCCCTCTCTTCCTCTCTGTTGAGGGGGCAGCGGCCCCCTCTTTCCTCCCTCTCCTGGGGAGTGGCCGGCGCCACTCCCCTCCTTGCCAGCGGCCGGCGCCGCCGCCTGGCCGGCGGCCTGGCCGAGCGCCCCAAGAGGGGGCGCTGTGCTGTGAGAGGGGGGCAACCGCCCCCCTTCTCTCTGTTTCTCTCTCCTGAGTCCTCTCTCTCTCTCTCCCTGGTTTTTTCTCTCTCTCTCTCTCTCTCTCTCTTCTCTCCCTGGTTCTCTCTCTCTCTCTCCTATTCTCACTCTCCCTCTCTCTTCTGTCCTCCCTCTCTCTACTCTCTCTCTGTGTGTCTCTCACTCACTCTAGACCTCTCCCTCCTCTTTATTATTTGCTGACGCGGATCTCACCCCCGCGTGCGGGCGACCCCTTAACGCGGATCTTCGCGTTCTTGGCATCTGTTCAACGCGGCCTTCGCGTTCTTGTATCGACGCAACGCGGAGTCTAGGCCCGCGTTTGTGTCCCTCTCGTGATAACATGACGCGGAGTTAATGATCGCGTCTGTGTTCTCCTCGTTCTAACGCGACGCGGGACCCACGACCGCGTCTGCGTTCTCCTCGCGTCCTGATTTGAACGCGGGTCTCGAACCCCGCGTTTGTGGCTCTACGCTACGCGACTCTCGCGTCTGTGATTCCTGCGTTTGCTAATCCCGCGACGCGGCTCCCGCGTCTGCGATCCCCCGCGTCTCACTCTCTAAACCCGCGTCTCCCTGTGTCTCTTTCTCTCTCTAGGTTTCTCTCTCTTTCTCTCTCTAACTCTTTCTCTCTCCTCTTCACTTTCTCCCTCTAAATTATTATATTTTATTATAATTATGGCGCGTGCGCGAGTTCCCTGGATTCCAAACTTTTCGGCTTTCCGGTGATTTAGGCGAGTGTTCTCGCCTCCATTTGGGTTTCCCCGCCTTGTCGGGTCGACATGTATTTTATTCCATGTTTTCATGTATTATGTATTGGGCTGATTCCCTGTATTTGTGTATGGCCGAGTGCCAATGACTGGACCCTTCAGCCTCCGGTCTCTCACTATCTCGAAAGAGACGTGATTGGGACCGTCAGGTTTCTCTGGACCCTTCAGCCTCCGGTTTCTCACTATCTCGAAAGAGACGCGATTGGGACCGTCAGGTTTCTCAGCCCGCCTGGTTATCATGATCAGCGTTCAGCGCTTTACCACTAGATTCGTCTAGGCGGGATGCTGCCGGATTTTCTACTCGCACTTTAAGCCGAGTTGTCCCGGTAACCTTGCCAGACGCTCCAGTATTAAATACTGATTGCTGTCTGTACACTCCAGCTTGCTCAGCTCCGCTTGATTGTGCTCAGCTACTATTCTATCACATGCCATGTATTTATTTGATATGTTAACACTTGCTATGCCAATTACATGCTACTATATAACACCTGCTTGTATCATCTGACAACTGATGTGTTATCACCTAACACCCGACATGCTACTACTTGGCAAGACCCTTGTTATGACATGACTTGCCACCGGACTAATATCAATCTTTTGACATGACTGGTTACCTGTCTAATATCACCATCTTGTCATGCTATCCCTTGACACCTGGCATGATATACTTGACCTGTGATTATCTCATTTACGGGAATACTATACTTGTTATCCTGCATTACATGCAGTGACTTGAATCTTGTACTTGCTATCCTGTATTATATATACAGTGACCTGAATCTATAGTACTCATGTACTCCTGAACTCCTGATCATGTCTTGTACCTGCTATTCCTGTAAATTGATAATCACATATTAAATTCTAATAAGACAACTTGCACCCGGTTTGGGGGAAACTGATGGGCCCTGATTAATCATGTTTATGGTGGTCTTATCAAGCCGCGCGTGGCCACATTCTTGAGGGATCGCCTGGCGGCCACCAGGGATTCCGTGGGGTGTGCTGGCACCCCTACTCCTATCTATTCTTGCCGGTATGCACACGCCCTAGGCCTATTTCTATGGGATCTGCGATACTCTATACCTGTTCGGGCGTAAATAAGTCCCGGTACCTAGCGGTACGTTCCGGCTCAGCACCGGATACTCCTGGACCGTTGTCCCGGGCATGTACGGGGCCCATCCGAAACATGATTCATCGATCTTTATCAGTTTCCAAATAACTTGCTATATAAGTTGTGAGTGGAAGTATGTGGAATGGGACACATACTGAAGCCTGGAACTTAGACGGCTCCAATTATAATAAGATGCTAATATACCATTTGATGTGATGTTTTGTAACTCGGCTGTACGCGCTCGGATTACAGCGACATGGGATAAAGGTATATAGATGAGGGTTTCCTTATTTGGATTATTCCTTCGAGGTACTAGTCTCATGGGGCCGTGACCTAAGCTTGTACAATCGGTTTTGCTCGTAATCGGTTTTATTCGGTTTTATCTGTTTTATGTTAGTTTAGGAGATCATCTCTTTACCTGCTCTTATCTTATTATACCATGTGTATTCTCTACTGGAAGTCACCTGCTATATCTACTTGCTCCTACATGCTTACCTATGCTCGTCACTTGGCATTCGTATCACCACTCGCCTGGGGAGTTCTATCTGACTCCCCTGGATTCTCATGTCCAGGTCTTGGAGCTTGGAACATGTCGGAGCTTGGAGCGTGTGGTTTCTCCCAGTTGCTGATCAGAGTGGCGCAGCGGTAGCGTGGATCCCCAGCAGACCGTCCAGAGCTCTATCCTTCCAGGCCCCCCTGTGTGCCTCTCGAGTTTTCCTTTTGTAAACTCGTGAGTGTCTGTGTACTGTTCATACTTGTACATCTCTTTGTAATCTCGCAATTGCGCATATCAGTGATGTAATATTCATGTAATATTGGATCACCTCTGGTGATAACTTTGTAATTGTACTCATGTGTTGGAATGTATAATGCACCACTTGCTTCCATACTCTGATTCTTGCCTGTACTGATGCTTAGCGTATATACGTGAGGGTATTTCTGACCTGCGTATATACGTTGCAGTAACGTCTCCGTACCCGTAGGATCGGGGCGTTACAAGTGATGCTAGAAAAATTTCATTAACTTCCGATATATGGGAAGCTCTTAATCTTATTCATTATTTATGTGTTACTGCTTACTTTATTGATGACAACTGAATTTTACAAAAACGTATTTTATCATTTTCTAAATTTTCTGAGAAACATTCTGCTACAAATGTTGCAAATTTAGTTTTTCTTACTTGTAGAAATTATAGTATAGAAAATAAAATATTTTCTATTTCTTTTGATAATGCAAGTGAAAATACTGCTTCAATAAGACAATTGAAAATGGTATTAGATCCGATTTTAAACGGTAAACTTTTTCATGTTAGATGTGTTTGCCATATATTGAATTTATGTGTACAAGATGGTCTAAAAATCTTAGACAAATATATTTATAAAGTTAAAGAAATTATTTTACATATAAAACACATTGTACCTAGGAGACAATCTTTTAAAAGTTATTGCCGACAATGTGGACTAAAGGAAAAACTACTCTAAGCAGATGTAAAAACTCGTTGGAATTCAAGCTACTATATGATTAAAGATTGCCTTCCTTTTAAACAAGCAATTCAATTTTTTTACAATAAATGAATGTTCATCTCTTTATATTAGCGATAAAGATAAAAATTATATGAAAATTTTTGTACTTTTCTAGAAAAATTTGACATTGCCACAAAAGCACTTTCTGGTACATATTATGCCACATGTAACTTAATTTTTTATAATCTTAACGAAATTGCTCAAGTATTTGCAGCATACAGAGATGATGACAGTCTTGAAGAGACTGTACATGATATGGAAGAAAAATTTCGAAAATATTTTGAAAATATGCCTTTTTATTTTACTTAGCTGCAATTATGGATCGTAGAATTAAAATAGATAATTTAAAACTTTTATTATCCAATTTTATTTTATGTTTAAATTATGAACAAGATATAGATAAATTACTTTTAGAAATTAGATCTCTTTTAGAAGAAATGTACTCATTGTACAGAGATGAGTTATTTCCCCCTTCTTCTTCTGAATTTAGGGCACCTACACCATCACAAACTTCTTCTAGTAGTCTAGGTAAAAGATTATCTAATTTTAAAAGTTTACTTTCCTCTAATATTAGAAAGAAACACTCTTCAGGAGCAGGTTCATTTGATGAACTTAATTTATATTTGAACACAATGCCTGCTGAAATAAATGAAAATGATGATGAACCATGGGAAACATTTGATGTTTTGTCATTATGGAAAGAACAGAGAAAACAATTTCCTGTTCTTTCTACCATGGCCCGAGATATACTGACACTTCGGCCTCTACAGTAGCGTCCGAGAGCGCATTTTCTGCAGGTGGTAGAGTTTTGACACCCTGGAGTAGCAGGCTGACGCCGAAACACTTGAAAATGACTGTTTGCTTAAAGGACTGGTTCGATGCAGAAAGACGCACACAAGGAAAGTTATTCTAGATGAAGAATTTGAACAGGATGATGATGACGAGTAGAGAACCACCAAAGTTTTTTATGTACATTGTATGAGGTGAGCACTAGAGTTTTGTTATGTATATTATACGAGATGAGTTTTATGTACATTATATATGTGATGAGCAGATTGGTATATGATTTTTTCATATTAATAAAATAATTTGCCTTACAAAAAAACTTGTAATTAGTGAATATCAATTCTATTTTTAAAATAATTTTAGACATTTTTTAAAATTTTTTCCTCTTTTTTTTACTATTTTTTTCCTAATTTCTTTATAACTTTAAATTTAAAATTTTAAGAAATTTCGAATTAAAAAAAATAAATAAAAATTGCCGAGACGGGTCCAACCCGTCTCGGCGAATCCGGTAACGAATCGGTTCAGGAGGCCCGATTCGTTACCCGAGTTTTCAACCCGTCCCGTCTAACCCGTGACGAGACGGGTCCAACCCGTCTCGTCACGGATTCGTTGGCCTGACGGGATGAATCAACCCGATTCGTCCCGTTGGCCACCCCTACCCCACGCCCACCACAAAACAAAAAAAAGCTATGAAATCCAGAGCCAAAGCTAAGATCTCTCAGAGAACCACCTTGCTTTCTAACTATCAAACTAAGCGTCACTCTTGACTCATGAGTGGCCTCCTTGATAATGTGATTTGAATCCAACTTCAATTTGGGATGGGAAAGATAATCCGTAAAAAGTTAAGGTCTTGTTTTACATCCCGTTTATTGAGTCGGGCTTATCTTATGACCAACCTTGATCTTGACCCTAATCATGACCCCTAAAGAGACGCATCTCTACTTATGAGTCCGAATCCATCATCAAATATACTCCTTTTTTTAATATTATTATACCTTACAATTTATAATTTTATAATTTTAAAAGTTGAGGTAAGCACTACTAATCTTAGATTACATTTATGACTAAATTAAAGATAAAAGAATTTGAGATAATCAAGAAAAAATGGGCTTTTTTTTTTTTTTTGGTGACAATTTCTAATAGCCTGAATGCCACTCGAAACTTGAAGTCGACCCAAGGTCTTGAGGCCGGAGCCAGGTCCAGTTGAATTACAGTCTAGGGTCGCGATTGGGACAAGATTTAAGGTTTCAAATATTTTGGGCCGAGACGGGGCCTACACTAGGCCCGCTGTAACGCCCCGATTCCACTGATACGGGGACGTCACTGCGACGTATATACGTAGGCCAGAAATTGCCCCACACGTATATACGCTAAGCAAAAAGTACAACAAGAAACAGAGTACACGACAAAGCGTGGTATCAATACATATGCCAACACAAGAAGTACACATACAAAGTTATCACAGGATATTATAAAGTATTACACAATACATGTGTATTACATCATAACCAAGTCCAAAAGAAATATATACAAATATGTATACAAAAGCTCACAAGTAGAAAGAGGATCTCGTGAGTCAAAAGGTAAGTCTGGCACGAAGGGACTGGAACTAGTCCGCCTGCTCGCTAAAGTAAGCTTGGTCCTCTGTGGATGGCTCCACTTCGTTCCAAGCTTCGGAATCTGAATGTGCAAATCCAAGGAGTCAAGACATATAAACAATAAACGGACTACAGCCAAGTGGCTAAGAGACATGAATAAGTAGTATGAAACCATATGTGGAATATCAGCTAACAAGTATGAAAAGCATGAAGAGATAAAGTCCTAATACATTAGATTTACAGTTAACATCTTATTATTACTACTTGTCTTACTGTGATATCTAGCTATGTGACCCAGCGTCCCAGAGCACATAGATCCATATCCTAGTAAAGCAAGGTTGTTATTGGAAATCAGCGGTTGTATCGACGAACTATGTTTACAGTGGACCCCGTACATGCCCGGGATAACGGTCCAGGATTGTTCCGTTGCTTGGTGACGGAAGCCAGCCGCTAGACTAAACAGGAGGGACTTATGTATGCCCTTATCATGATGGTACCAGTAATAGAGGGAGCAAGCACTCCCCTCGGTCCCCTGGAGGCCCACAGGTCAGACCGGAACATGAGTTGCACAACATTCCTAAAAACCACTGTAAACACGAACACATATCGATATCCGCATGTTTTCCCCCGACCCATGTGTAAGTTGGTCCATTTTATGGAAAAGTCAAGTGTATCATGCTTGGTTCAAGTGATGGCATGATAAGTGGTGATATTCACATTTTAACAAGTTATGGAGCGATGATACGTAATAACAAGTCATGAAGTAATATGAGATAATGTCTATCAAGTAACATGTCATGTAGTACCAGTTATGAAGCATGAACCAAAAATAATATGCCATACATGTATCAACAATAAGATCCAAATTCAGAACAGAATCAACTAAGTCAAACAGTCAGAATTAGTCGACTAGGTGGAAGGGTTAGTCGACTAATAGGGGTCTTAAGTCGACTACTAGTCTGGATGAGTCGACTAAAACTGGGAAACAGAGAGTTGGGTTCTGTTTCAGGGAAAGTTAGTCGACTAGGGTTGTAAGGGTAGTCGACTAACAGGGAACTACTAGTCGACTAATGGATACCTAAGTCGACTAAGTCTGAGATACAGAGAGTTGATGTTTTATTTCAGGAAAACAGGAGTCGACTGGGGGGAAATGGGTAGTCGACTAGGGGTCTCTAGTCGACTGGAAATCTGGCCTAGTCGACTAAAACTGTGAAATCAGAAAAGTTTAAGTTTCAACTAAAGTGAATTAGTCGACTAGTCCCTAGGTCTAGTCGACTAATCGTGGGAAAACAGCAAACAGAACAGATTTCTAGGGTTTTGTTTGAGGGTCTAAAAATAGGATTTTTATGTCACAAGTGTGCATGATTTGTCAACACAAGTACACAAAGGAGTTCACAAGTCTTAGTGAGTAAATATACTCACCTCGAACGGTTAATCGAAGTTCTATGCGAGTTCGGAAGAGATCGTAGTCGACGGTATCACCCACTCGATCCTTGGCGATACTTCCGACGAAGAGAGATGCGCTCCAAATCAGTAGCTTGAGCTAGAGGTGAAGATCTTGTGGTGTTCTTGGAGTAAGGGTTGAGTTTGAGATGGAGAAGGAAGAGGTGAGGGCTAATCTCTTGGTGAAGTGAAGGAAAAAAGAGAAAAGAATTGTAAAGGAAGGTTTATATAGGATTTGATTTTTGTAAAGGAGATGTAAATAGGGTAAATGTGAGGGGGTTTATTGCAAAATGGGAGAGGGGATGGGTGTCCCTCTCCTTGGCCACTTGGCCGGCCATGGGAGAGAGAGAGAGAGAGAGGTGCATTAAATGGGGGTTGGTGAGATTATGTGGAGTTGGAATTTTGGAAGAGATTTGTATTTTGGAAAAATGGGAAAAATTTGTGGTTGTGGAGAAAGAGGAATAAAGGAAAAGGAAAAAATGGAAAGAAATTCATAAGGAAGATATTTACTCTAACTTGGAAATTGAAATATTGAAAACATGGATTCCTAGGTTTAAATCAAGTATGCGGAAAACATTTCGGAAAATACCGAAATCGTCCGAAATTCAAGTATCTCGGAACGACTCGTAAATTTTACCAAAAATCAATAATAATATATGAAGACTAATAGTAAAATCCTTTTTAAGAAATACTTTATAGTTTTAAAACTAAAAATCCCGAATCAGTTATCTACCGACTCCGTTGGAGTTTTCATAAATTTATAAAATTCTCAGAAAAAGTATTTAAGTAGGGAATATGATTCTAAGAAATAAAGTCTAAAGGACCATCTAGAAATTCCTAACTGTTTGAGAATTAAAATTCCAGGAATCGATCAGCGACACTGGTCGACACCGGTTTTGAAGAAATTTATTTTAATTCAGGAAAAATCCAGAAAATCATAGAAAATCTAATATATTGGAAAATGATATTTGAAAGTGAAAGCGGTCAAATACAGGAAGTAAATCGAAAAATACGGTCGAAAACTGAATACGCAACTAAGTACGTATTCTGGGAACAGGGCATTACACCCGCTCCGGCACCGGTCATCATTATTCCTAATTTTGGGATTTGGATTTGCTACACTTTATTCTAGTGTTTTATACTTTCATATGACTTATATACAATTATTTGATTATATTTTAAAATGAAAATAAATAAAATAATACTCATGAGCAAGAAATCTTGTAAATTCGTATTAAAAATTTTTTTTTAAATGAATATTAGTTCATTTGAAGAGAAATACTTTATTTAGATAATCTGAAGTTAGAAATTGATTGAGATCCAAACCTAAGCCTTTGTCACTCAATTTGACACTCGACTTGAATCCGAGCCCCGCTCACCCCAAGCCTAGCTTCAATGGCTCTAGGTGTTGCACGCACTTTGGCAACAACCCAATTGAGGACCCCAAGCAACAGAGAGAGATGCAGCAGAGAAGTATCCAAAGGATAAGAACAATAAAGAAGGGAGAAAAGCCAAACACAATATTTAACGAGGTTCGACAATTTGCCTACGTTCTCGGGGCAAAGGAGAGAGATTTTATTGATTCAACAATCAATACAAGTTTTTCCAATGGATATAATTTATGGGGCTCTACGCTTTTATTTAATGCCAGAGAGTCCCAGGGTTTTAGGAAACCACAATTGGATTTGGCCCCTTTTTAGAAACGAAGTCCGAATCTGAGCAGGAGAAACAGATTCGCCTATCGGCCGACCGGACAGTCGACTGATCCATCCTTTCGGCCGACCGGTTGGTCGACCGAACCCAACAGAGACTTGAGCATGCCAGACGGTCGACCGTTCTCCTTGCTACGGTCGACCTGGCGGTCGTTCTTTGCACGTTGTGCACGCCGCCCGGTTGACCGACCACTATCCTGGCCTGCATTTGGACTGCTTCTCGCTCCTTCTGACTATGTTCTCTGCGCTATCTCTTCTAATGAATTAAAAACTCCTCCATCAAGCTTTTATCTCCTCTCCTTACAATTCTCTACCTCGGTGAAATTTTTTCAAATCTGAGCCGAACTCCAACGAACACTTGGCGAAATCGACACACGATCTCGGCGAAATTGACATATGTTCTCGGCTTGAGCCCTCCGGATGAAATCGACACACGATCTCGGCAAAATCGACACACGATCTCGACTTGGACAAACGGACGAAACCGGTTCCAAATGAATTGCCAGCACACTTATAATTATTTCAAATGATCACATCAGATCCAAATTGAGTTTGTCGTCCCCTCGACAACTCTTTCTAAACTCTAATATCAATTGTAGAGATTCCAAATTTTAGCTCAGCCATCCAAACGAAAGGTACCACGTATATTTTCCCAACACTTCACCGAAGAGAATCAATACCATATGAGCCGACCAACAATGTGTCTCCAACTAAGCAACTGAATGAAACATCATTCCAAATGATTTCAAGAAGAACCCAACATGAGCTAACATTGACTCCAACTGACTGGCACTCCAGTCCAACTGTCTTCAAGACGATCAACCAAATCTGAGTAGAGCACACCAAATACCAATATCGGCTCAACAAACTGGATGCATGTCCTCCTTATGCAAGCTTAACTATCTTCTCACCGGAAGATCAAATGTTCTTCGAGATCACAATACTTTACCTCTGCGTAAAGTCCGGCTCTTCACCTCTACATGAAGTCCAACTCAGCTTCCACTGTGAATTCTCGAGAACCCTAAATACACCAAACATTTACATATGGGTTGCATCACCAAATGGCTGCGCCTGTGTGGCTGCCTACGTACCTTGCCCAAGGGATCAAGCTATCCGTAGTTTATTAAACAAGCTCTATCGAGCTCAAGTAACTGTGACTAAATCTTCAGCAGCGAACCGAATTGGCTGAGTTATATAAACTTCTATCCCAATACCGTCATAGAGAACAACAGCCTTCAATTTGAGTTTGTCACGCTCACCAACTTAAGATTCATGCTTCTTCACCCACTTTCGTGGTTTTATCTTGTTCCAATAGCTGCAGATAATTTGATATTCTCATCAATGTCTTCAACATGTTCAGTATCAGAACTGGCTACATGATCTACACAAGGTGTCACATCCGGTGAAGTCCTTATGACACTGAACCAACTGTAGATGGTGGAGTAGCATCAACCTCCGCCTGCTGCGATACATCCTTGGTCTTCATCCTCTCTACCTGCTGAAAGACGGTAGACTTCAATAATGAAGTCTCATCAAATGTGACATGCTTACTCAACACAATCTTCTTATTTTTGGGGACCCATAAATTGTAGCCTTTCATATTCCTTTTGGCACCCAAAAACGCAAACTTATTTGCTCGCAGATTTACCTTACCATCTTCAGCACTAAAGTAGGCTGGGCTTTTAAATACCCGTAGTAAATCATAATCTTGAGCAGATTTTCCTGACTAAACTTCCAGTGGAGTTTTACCTCCTATAGCAGTCGATGACAGTCCATTTATGAGATGGTTAGCATATACAATCACCTCAACCCAAAATGATTTGTCTAATCGTGCATTAGACAACAAATACCAAGCCTTCTCCAGCAAGGAACGATTGATTTTCTTAGCCAACTCATTTATTCCATTTATGAAGTGAGTACCAATACCAGTGTTCTGGCTAAATTGTAGGAATTGGTTATTGTATCTATCAACATTATCAATTTAGAGCTCCTTAATCTTCCTACCAGTCTGTTTCTCCATCATATCGTTCCACTTCACCAATATACCTAGAGCTTCAAATCTTTATCTCATGGGATATATCCAACAATATCTAGATAAATTATCAATAAAAGAGACAAAGACGGTGTTTGGTTGGTAATATAAAGGTAATATAAAGTTGTAAGTGAAAAAGTATATTGTGTTTTACGGTGTTTGGTTGTTATAATGTGTTAGTCGTAAGTGAAAAAACTGATCACAAAATTAACTATTTAGTGATTTGAAAAACTTTAATATTGCAAATAAATTTAAAAATGTTAAATATTAAAAAAATTAATATTAACATAAAAAATAATACAAATTTATATGACCACAAAATTAACTGTAAGTGGGCTGTAAATGCGTGGTAATTGGGTTGCAAGTAAGTGTTAGTTGAGTTGCATAAGTTTTTTATGAATTACGGTCCAAACAAATGTCTTAGTTGTGATTGGGTTGTAAGTCATTTACGAATTACGATCTTTTACAACTTTTACGTCCAAACAAATAGCCCTTAAGCCATTTGAGTTTTACTTTTTCCTGCCCCCTCCCCCCCCCCCCCCCCAAAAAAAAAAAATCCCGTTTGATAAACTCCTCTGGCCCTTTTTGCTTATCAAAAGTCCCCCTATATATCAATCTTTATTTTGAGTCTGTTGACCCAACACAAAATGATGAATATGTCCACTCAACACAAAATCGATCTACATTTGTGTTATAAGCATTAAATGCTCCTACAATGAAAGACCACTGTCAAACTTCTCAATATCAGCACATATGTGAGTCAACCTGAGCTGGACAAATAACAGAGAATTATGGACAAACAAGAAGCCGCCAATGAGCGTATGATGAGTTTTAAATGAGCGTCATGCGTGTTGTGTTAGTCAATTCAGACAGAGCCAACTCATCAAGGATAATACTGGCATTACGTTTATACAATGTAGTCTATATTCCTTTTTTGTGCGTGTGAGGAGAGAGGGTAAAAATTATGTTTAAAGAGTTTTTAAAACTCTGTTAGAGGTTAGCCAAAGATCGATGCAATCAATGATGTCGAACACGAGAGCGTGTAGGTCGTATTGAAGTTGGATTGCATAGGAGGAACCAAGGCTAGTCGACTAGGGTAAGGGCCTAGTCGACTAATGATACAAACAGAGAGTTGAAAATATGTTTCACTACAGACTAGTCAACTAATAGAAGTAATTAGTCGACTAATACTGCTGCATGGCCTGTTTCCAAATGTGATTCTGAATTCGTTTCTGATTCAAATTAGGTGTTTTTGGTTTCCTTTTCTTCGTGGTTTCTTTGGCTATATAAGGAGGGGTAGTGTCCCTAGTATTTGTATCCCAAAACCTGTAACTTATAATTGATTGATTCAATAAGAATTCTCTCCCATTGCCCCAGGGATGTAGGCAAATTGCCGAACATCGTTAAATCTTGTGTTCTCTCCTTCTTTTCTTTGTTTAATTGTTCGTGCAGTTGGTGACTGTTTTCTGGCGTACCATCTTCTCTGTTGCTGGGATTTTCAAAAAGTGGTATCAGAGCTTTCCGGGTTCCACAGAGAGTCTTTTGTTCGCGTGGAGCAAATCAATTTAGAGATTGTCTACAGTTTCATTCGGAGGTAAAGATCTGATCTTTCCTATTTGAATTTATTTTCACTAATTGTTTTTCGCATTGTGTTAAAGAATCTATTGAGAAGATGACTGGAGAAAGTCAATCCACGGTAAAATTCATGAACCCACATCCGATGAAGATCGATGTGGTAAAGTTTGATGGCACGAACAATTTTGGGATATGGAGGTGAGAGGTGATGGATGCATTGACGACATCAAACCGTAAAGACACTCTACGATTGAAAAAAAGCTGAAGAAGACTTCTGAAAAGGATTAAGATAAGATGTATAGGATGGCATGTGGTCTTATAAGATCTTATTTGATACAAGACATCAAGTATTATGTGCTATATGAGACGTTTGCAATGAAGACGTGGGAGATTCTTGAGAAGAAATATCTGACAAAGAGTATCGAGTCTCGACTGCTTCTAAAGAGGAGGCTTTATCGCTTCCAGTTGAAGAATAGACTTTCTATTACTGAGCACATGAACGACTACACAAAGCTTCTTACAGATTTGGTTAATATGGATATGGATATCAAAGAAGAGGATAAGGTGTTAATTCTTTTGAATTCTCTTCCTGATGAAGAGTATGAGATCTTCCTCCTCATCTTGATTAATGGTAAAGAATCACTTAAGTATAATGATGTGTTGTCTGCTCTTGTAAATTTTAAAGTAAGGAGGAAGGACAAGCAGTCTTCTTCCAATGGTACATCAACAGAGGCGTTAATGGTAAGAGGTAGATGTTCCAATCGGAAGAGCAAAGGCGTGCGTGAAAGATCAAAGTCCAGATCAGGTTTTAGAGATCTGAAAAAGAACCAGTGTGCCTTCTGCAAAGAGCTAAGTCACTGAAAGGTTGATTGTTCAAGGATCAAAGATAAGAAGAAGAAGTCGAAGGCCGAGGCAAATCTCGCACATGTGATCAGTACACAAGCTGGTACTACACAAGCAGGTAGACTGGATTTAGACTCATCGGTATTCTCATTCTCAGTTACTACTCTTACTATTGATTACTTAGGCGATTCTGAGTGGGTATTAGATACAGGAACTACCTACCATGTGTGCTATAACAGGGACTAACTTTGAGAAGCTAGACGGACATGTAGGCTATCTAAAAATTATTGAAGACAAAGCCTCAGATGCGGACCTCGTAGACGCGGAGGTCGCGTTCCAGCTTCAAGTCGCAATCCTCATGCCAAACGCGAGGGTCGCGTCTCAACCCAAACGTGGACCTCGCGTCCTTTGTCAAATGCAGAGGCCGTATTCCAACATCAGACGCGAATCTCCCAGTCTCTGTCAAATGCAATGGTTATGCTGTTCTTTGAGACGCAGACCTCAGGGTCGCATTTTAACATTAAAACATGAGCCTGTGTAGCTTCGCATTTCAATTTCAATGCGAGCCTGTGAACTTCGCGTTCCAACACAGACACGAGCCTGTGAGCTCCGCGTCTCAACATCAGAGCGAGGTCCAGGCCTAGCGCAGACCCGGATATCTGCTGTAATTGACAGTCACAAATTTGATCAGTTACACCCCATTTTCTCTCCACATAATGAAAAATAACTTTCCACTATGGAGAGATTTAAGGGGTTGGTTACACCCCTCTCATTATGGAGAGGTTTAAAGGATTGATTACACCTTAGATTTTTCTATAAATAGTTATGAATAGCTAGAGGAAAAGGGAGGGAGTTCTGGAGGAGGAACCCAAGAAACCAAAGGCTAGAGGAGGAGAATCCCTTAAAGGCACACTTGATGCTTGATACTTGAAGCCGGATAACTACAGAAGGCTAAAAGCTAAGCACAAAACTGTTGAACACACATTGTGTTGAAAGAGAATACTCTTTATAAACTTACTAATTCAAGTTCTATGATCTCTTTGAGATTTTAGCCACTGATTAAGTTTTTATACTTTACCAGTATGCTTCCAACCAGAGCAAGAAGATCCGAAGGTCAAGCTTCTGATTCAGCTGGTCAATGGAGAACAAGAATCACTCTCCACCATTACACGAAGAACCCAGCCTTAAACAAAAAGGAGACTCAACCATTCTTCCCTCTTTTGTAATCGGATTATTGATCCGCTGTAATTTCTTTACAATCAAATAAAGATTTTACACGCTTTCAATTTTTCTGAGAAAATAAAAGATGGCGACTCTATTAGGGAATGTTTTCTCCACTGATGAGAGGGTCATAGCACAAGCCGACCTCAAACTTCTCGGATCAACGGTCGAATCGTTCGTCTTCGAATTCGGCCAAGAGAAGTACAAACAACTTCTCTCATTGGGCTCCATTAGCCCCAGAGTTTCAAGCAAGACTCGCTCTCAAGTCTCTTCGAAGACTTCTCATAGAGAAGCCCATACACTTTTTAACAAAGTAAATGACTTAACCACTCTTGAGGGTCTGACAACCTCCCATGGAGCCAATACGACTTGAGACAACGTCTCTCAAAAGACCCTTAAAGCCAATGTCTTGGTTCGTGGCCAACACAGTAGTGGAGGCCAATCTCGCCACCAAACTCCTTCCAAGGATCAGCAATCTCGGTTTGTAGGGGGTTCGTAATAACTCCTGCGAGCCAAGCGGATTGTTGATCGTCGACGAAGACATCAAGCTCGCCATTAGCAAATAGAGGCTGAAGAAAATGATGTTGGCACCAAACACGAAGTTCACGTTCAACCCGCATTTCTGCAACAAAACGTGA
This sequence comes from Agave tequilana, assembly GCA_038442645.1. NCBI lineage: Eukaryota > Viridiplantae > Streptophyta > Magnoliopsida > Asparagales > Asparagaceae > Agave > Agave tequilana. The sequence goes on from JAVJIF010017031.1 coordinate 35,066, forward strand.
TGCCACATTCACGAGTTGCACATTTCAGTGCCAAAACGCGAAATTCGCATACAACCTCAAGTTGTGCAAGATCTGCATCTCACTTCAAGAACGCGAGACCCGCGTTCAGCCTAAGGCTGTGCCAGAACATGACCCTCGTGTTTCAATTCTAAAACGCAAGAGTCGCGTTCAGCAGCTGATAGTGTTAAAATGCGACCTTCACGTTTCTCTTCAGAAGTGCGGACCCGCGTTCAGCAGGAGGCTGCGCCAGAATGCGACCATTGTGTTTCACTTCAGAAATGCGAGGTTCGTGTCCAGCCCCAAGATGTCAAGTTCAAATATGAACTGGTAAGCCCTCATCCCATGGGTTTGAGGCTAGTTCTTTAGATACCTCTACAATAGATCTGAGGGACTACTTAGCGAGAAAGAGGAGTGTTCATCAAATCACTCCTCAGTGTCATTGCAAGTTGCTCATCTTGGCGATGCTCTCTGATTGTAAGTGCAACTTTCAGATGACTAAGGCGTCAGTTTTTAGTCTAGTGTCAAAGGCTTCAAACTCAAACTCCGCCAAGAGGCGACAGTCTCGCAAGAAGAAGTCATCCTCTGACGCTGAATGCCCGGAGGTAACTTCTAACATGGTGGGTCCAAGCACCACACCAAGCAAGTCGAATGGAAAGCAACTGGCTCTCAGCTCTGGAGAATCGGATGTGGAATATTTCTTGGGCTTGAAAGAAATACTGATCAAGCCCGAAGAGATTTACAGACATACCCAGATCCGAACAAGAGCAATAATCCTAATTCACTACAACAACTTGGCAAAGGGGGTTGAATCAAACGAAGAGCACTCTGCCATAATAGAGTCTCATTCGTCAAACTCTTACGTGGAGAAAGAGACCTTCACATATATGACCAGCACTCCAAAAAAGGTATCCAGGAAATTTAGGGAGCAAGCTCGAGTGCAACAAGCGTAGCACGAGATGCTTCAAGCCCAACAAGAATCTATCAACGATCTCAAAAAGATGATAGCTCTTTTGCTTAAAAAATCAAACAAGAGGACGAAAAGTCTGAAGACTAAAGTTTCTTCCCGCAACAAAAAGGGTAAAGAGAAGAAGGATGAAAACTCTACCTTCGAACACTCTGATGGCAATGAGAACTTTAGATATAAAAATCATGAGTCTTCTTCTTCTAAAGAACCAAAGAATTTAGAAGATAATCATGCCAAGAAGATGAACGAGCTTGAGAAACGCCTGGAGGCTATCTTAAATCGAAGTAATCTTCAAGAAGTGGGGGTGGTCAGACCATACCCCATCGAGTGGGATTCAACTCCTTATCCTCCCAGGTTCAAGGCACTGAATCTGCACGCCTTCGACGGCAAAAGTTCGCCGAACCAACATATATACTACTTCAAATCCCAAACATGAAATGTAGTATCAAACGATGTCATCATAGCTCGTTTATTCACCGGCACCCTCAAAGAGTTACCTTTGAATGGTTAATGAAACTTCCTGCTGGCTCTATCAAGAAATGGGCCGACCTCGAGAAGCTCTTCCTGGTGCGATTCTTCGAAGATGACATCGAAGTATCCATGCCAGCTCTCCTTGATGCAAAGCGAAAGAAAGGAGAGTCAATCGAAGCATTTGTGGAGAAATTTCGGAGTATGATGCTCCGATGTCCAAATAGCATAACACAGTCTACACTGGTGAAGACTTGCCACCAATCTGCAAATCACACTCCTAACTCAAATAGGAGTAGCTCAAAGTCGCACCTGAAAGCAATTAGTCTTACAAGGCGAACGAGCAGAAGACATAGTTGCAAGAGTCAGCCAGGAAGATTACAAGAGCATGTAGCATTGAATCACTAGCCAATGAGATGATCTAACTTCTACGATTGTCACGTTCAATAGTTATCTCTGAACATCTAAATCATTCCATCGATATTTGTTATCCCCATTGAATAAAAACCTCTTGGAAGTACATCATGTACTACTCTAAACAAAAAAGTACTATCCCTGATTAAGTTCAACAATACACCTCTGATCAAAAAAGTACTCACCGTGAATGATAATTACCCTGCAAGTTTCCCATAGAGTTTATGCTTCTTTTATCCCTAGTAAGATTTTAGTAGTTATTTGTGGAATAACAATCTGATGCCTCTGACGGCTAAGGATAAAGGAAAAAGTTGACTTCTAAGCCCAACAAAAATCCTCGATAACTCATCATGCTGAGGGGAATAGTATGGCTAGCCTAACTCAAAAGGTAGTTGGTAAAGACATTCTAAATCTGTTGATAGCTGAGGGTTCTCTAAAAATCCTAAGGAACATGATCCCGCCTTCCCCTCCAAAATTTCTTACCAATTTCCTTCCATGAAATGGTAGGACCACAAAAAGCTGTATTCGTTTCCTCGACGAAACGATTATAGATCGAACCTATCACGTTAACATTATACCTCTAACAACAAAATTTTCATATCCCCAGTGGATCAAACCCCACTGGTCGTTCTCTCTCATAGAATGACAAGTCCACTCAATGTACTGTTATGCAAAATCACACCTCTAACAGTAGACAAACCTTTGTCAAGTTAACATCACACATTTGACAAGTCATTTTCTAATCCCTAACGGAGTCCGTCGCGTTAACACTACACTTTTACGGCAAGACTTCAACCGATCCCCAACGGATTCAAATCACACTTGTCATTCTCTCTAGTAGAATGACAGGTCCATTTAAATTACGCATTTGCAATCTCCAGCGGAGCACTGGTCATGTTAACAATATTCCTCTGACAGTTAGACTCCAATGTATCCCCAATAGATCAAATCCCACTTGTTATTCTCATCAATAGGATAGCAAGTCTATAAAAATTTGGTCAAATCACGAATTCAATCCCGATTAAGTTAACATCACACCTTTGATCAAACTTACTCAGATCGTAAGACAAATCCCGGTCAAGTTAACATTATACCTCTGACCAAACTTGCTTTGCTCAATTGTAAATTCATCTCATTGTTAGGTTAACATTATACGTATACAGTAATCTTCTTGATTTTCTCAGTGGAAATGAGACCTTTCAAATGTTATGTTAACACCACACCTCTAGCATTCATTTCATTGTTATGTTAACACTACACTTATGACAATGATATTCTCTCGATTTTTTAGTGAAATTGAGACTTTCAAATGCTAAGTTAATATTATACCTCTAGCATTCATTTCATTGTCAAGTTAACATCACACCTATGCCAATGATCTTCTCTCGTTTTCTCAATGGAACTGAGACTTTCAATGCTAAGCTAAACATCACACATCTAACATTCATTTCACTGTCAAGTTAATATTACACCTATGACAGCGATATTCTCAGTTTTCTCAATGAAAATGAGACCTTCTTGGTGCTGAGTTAATATCACACATCTAGCACAGATCCTTGTCAAGTTAACATCACACCTTTGACAATTTAATTTGCTCAAATCGCAAAACCAACCCATCACGTTAACATTATACCTCTGATGGTAAAAATCTCCATGGATCCTCAACAAATCCAATCCCACTTGTCATTCTCCCTAATAAAATGTCAGGTCCACTTAAATTGCGTAGATCGCAAAATTAATCGTTGTTATGTTAACACCACACCACTAACAGTAAACTTTCATTCCCAGCAGAGTTCTAGTCATGTTAACACTAAATCTCTGACGATAGACTCTGACATAATCCCCAGCGGATCAAACTCCACTTGTTATCTCAACAATAGAATAGCAAGTCCACAAAACTTGTTTAAATCTCAAGTCCAGATCACACTGTTAAGTTAACCTCACACCTGTGACAGTAACACTCTCAAATTCCCCCCAGTGGAGTTATTTAATTTGCTAAGTTAATATCACACCTCTAACAATTAAAACTCTTTGCTTTACTTAGTCTAGTTTTCTAGTGAAAAAGAAAACAGACATGATTCAAGAAGTTTTGAACCTAACCTTTGTGTCTCAAGCATAGAGCCACGTCTCAAATACCATGCCAGAGCCGCGTCTCAACATCAAATGGAGGTCGCGTCTTTTGAAGTCCACGACATCAGCATCCAATGACAAGCGTGCCAATGTGACATTTGCGAGAGCCACGTCCTTTCTCCCAACACAAATTGTATGTCTTTGCTGCTGCAATCAGTTCAACAATACACTGGAAAAGGCAATTGACAACTCGACCAGTTAATATTACACCGACAATCAAAACAGAGCTCAGATAAGTTCTAGACTGTGTATCTGGATACTTACAATGATCTTTTCTGGAGGCTTCAAGAGTTCAATAGTACACTTACGAAGACCAGAATCCAGACAAGATCAAGCTTAGGACATCTCAAAAGATTACCAGTCCAATCATGGGAGTCCAAATCAATATGAAGTCCAAAGTATTCTGAAATCTGTCCTAGTCAACCGTGGAGTTTCAAAAACTTTGAAGGGAGTTCTGTTGGCTGCCTAAAAATTATTGAAGATAAAACTGTTGACATTCCAAAAAGTCAAGATCCCTGACAGCCCTCAGACTGGTTGAACGATGTCTAACCGGTTGACACTTCCAAAAGACAGGTTGCAACCAAGTAAGCAGATAGCCAGAAGGTAGTTAAAATTGAGCCAAAAGATTGGCTAAGGAATAGCTTCACATGAGACTTTGAGCTAGTTTCGCACCAGAGTAGCTCCGCTCTTCAACCCCGCAATGGGATAGCTTCACCTGAAGCCCTTCATAGCTCTACAGAGAGCTAACTGATAGCTTCTCCTGAAGCTTTAGATAGTTTTGCCTGAATCTTTATCTAGCGTTGCCTGAAGCATAGAACAACTCTGCTGAGCGCTAACTTATAACTTCGCTTGAAGCTTTATCTAACTTCGCCTGAAGCTTTTAACAGCTCTGCTGAGAGCTAACTTATTACTTCGCCTGAAGCTTTTTCTAACTTCGCCTGAATCTTTTTCTATCTTCGCATGAAGATTCTTTTAGCTTCGCTGCGAGCTCTTTTCTAGGTTCGCTGCAAACTCTTTTGGTCATTTTGACCATTTAAATCTCAACACGAGATTAATATGATCTCCTTACTTCTTAATTAGTTGGGAAAAATCAAGATAAATCTCTCAAATAGTTGAAAAATATCAAGAAAAATTCCTCAATTAGCTGGATAAGATCAAGAAAAATCCCTCAATTAGTTGTGAAAGATCAAGATAAATTCCTCAAGTAGTTGGAGAAGATCAAGTGAATATCCCTCATTTAGTTGGAGAAGATAAGGGAATATCCCTCAATTGAGGAAATCAAGAGATTGGTGTAACAACCCTAAATTAACTGGCTAATTAGCTTTGCACGCGTGTTTCTGGCTTCGTTGAAGCTATGTTTAGCTTCGCAGCGAAGCTATTCTTCAGAAGCAAAGCTAAATTGCCTCAATCTATTTGCTGATTTTTAGGGAATAGTTAAATCCTATAAATCTTATAAATAGCCCACTGCAAAGAGGGGCTAAGTGTAACGCCCCGATCCCCCAGGTACGGGGACGTTATGGCGACGTACATACGCGAGGTGAAATCAACCTCACGCGTACATTAAGCCTCAGTACAGGGAATCACCTCCATAGACACAATGGTTCCAGTAGAAAATAAGTACAAGAATACCTGCAGAAAGGGGTTAGTGATCATAACAGATATAAAAACAGGGAGAAATAGGATAACAAAAATAAATTACCAATATACCTATGAATAGTCTCGATGAGGAGTCTCCGATATGAACTCAATGGACTATCTGAGAATACGGTAACTCGGCTCTCCAACCTGGGCACGCAAACCCAGGGTCGTCAGAAAGCGACCTAGTGAGTGGTAAAATGAAGGAGGTGGTAATAGATACAATAGTAATACAAGCACGATAATCATATATAACACAGGATGTCGTAATAGTGATACCATATATACGTATATACGAAGCAGTAGAAATATATAAACATGTCCTCTTTTAATACCCTCACTACCTAGCCGGTTATCATCAGGTCATGTCTATAGTCGTATCCAGTTTATATAATAAATACTGTTGCCTAGTGGTGCCGTGATAGACATGAACATGTAGATGGGCCTATATGATGCCTGCAAGGGATATAGAAAACAGAATATATGCAATGCATCGTATACATGTACATGAGTAGTGTGCCACGACAGAAAGTGTAACATGTACCAAGTAAAGTAGCAAAGAATACATGTCACATGATAGCAGATAAATGATCAAGAACAGTGACAAATACACCTAAACAATAGGAGACATGTATCAGAAAAGGCATGTTATTTATACAATAGTAGCAATCAGTATCACCTGGTATTTTAATCAATCTCTTCCAGTGTCCCATACCACTGGCAGTTCATACTGGAGCCCGCACTCCAGTCAAACCCATCCGGACAAGGCCTACGGGTACCATTATCCAAACGAGAGAGTGACCAAATAACAAGTGTTCCCGATGTCACTATTGTGTATACTATTTTATTATGTTAATTGGAAACCCATGGTCGAGGAGCTCTTATCGGGTAGGTGTATCCCGTGCATACCCGGGATCACGGCCTTAAACAAACCCCTGGCTGCTGTGACCAGGGCCCTCCGCTAAGAGGGGAACAATAATCAAGTAACGGGTGCTCATGGAGCAATTGGTAGGTAGCACTACCGTCCCCTGCAGTGGGAGAACAATATGGATCCAGTACATCACCCGATAAGATCTAATCAACCGTCAAGTCTCCCCCATACCCAAGTTAGCTTTATGATCTGATATGTCAAGTATACAATGTAACAAGAACAAATATAGTACATGATACGAGTAACATGATAACAGGACCTGAGCTCTGTTGATAGCATAGAACAATATAACGGGAAACAGGAACAATATAACGGGAAACGGGAACAATAGATGTGGGATTCCACATATCGCATATCAACAGCTCTCATGTCCAGTAACGGGAATATCCATATCAGTAACAGGAACTCATCAAACTACTTATGTAACAATAATCTATGTGATATAAATACTGGTCAAGCTACAAGAATAACCATGAACAATAATATAATCCATGATCTATGTAACAGGAACACATAGACAATCAATGCATGTAGGCCGGTGGGTCTATAGAGCAGTGGTATAAGAACATGAAGTAACTGTGTATGGCCTAGCCATGTAGCGATGTTCGGTGTAATAGCATATCCGTGTATCAGTGGTTCAGGCATATCAATGTAAGAGTGAGACGGGCATAGGGACCTCATGAAAGAACAGTGTCGAGTACATTCAGTGCATTAACATGTCTGTGGGAATGGTGATACTAGTACAGAAGATATTAGTGTCGCGTATCCATGGAACAGTGATCATGAACATGTATGATAGTGTCCTGTATAGTGTATCAAAGGATGACATGAGATCACTGGTCGAGTGTAGTGGTGGGTCTGTAACGGTGACTGTGTCATAGTGACAGTATACACGTAGCAGTAACGAAGTCACAATGGCAAGTGATGTGAGAAATGTAACTAAACCACGTGAAATAGATATACTCATCTCTTACGTATATGTTAGAGACGTCTCTATCATGAAGTATCGATTAAGTACCATGTCTCGTGATTTATCCACATTTACGATTTATGAACTAAAGCAATCACTCAATCTAACATGAATAAATATAATTTATAAAAATAAAACACTCACAAACTAGCCATGGGAAGGTAGCTCTCTTTCCCATGATCGCAACGGATCCAGAATCGTCCAAATCGGAGTCCGTATGCTCCCGATATCGCCCGAAAACTAAATCATAACAAAAGGGTTAAATATGTAAATAAAAATATTTTAAATGCAAATAATAAATAGTAGCAGGGGGTTTTCTGAAAAGTACCTTTATTGGGTTTGGATGCGGGTTTGGGCTCATAACGAGTCGGGTTTGGATCCATTACCCGGTGTGGGTTTAAATGCAAATAATAAATAGCTGCTGTTGCTGTTTTGGGTGTGACCCCGGTGTGGGTATGAACCCACTTGTAAAACCCAACCTGCATCCCTTTAGCTTGTACCCAAAGTGTTGGGTTTGGGTAATGGATCTAAACCCGACCCGTTATGAGCCCAAACCCGCATCCAAACCCAATAAAGGTACTTTTTCAGAAAACCCCCTGTATTATTTATTATTTGCATTTAAAATATTTTTATTTACATATTTAATCCTTTTTGTTATGATTTAGTATTCGGGCGATATCAGGAGCATCCGGACTCCGATTTGGACGATTCTGGATCCGTTGCGATCATGGAAAGAGAGCTACCTTCTCATGGCTAGTTTGTGAGTATTTTCTGTTGACACTTAAAAAAGACAAGATCCTTATTGGTCCAAACAATGTCTAAACTTGTTGACATTTACAAAAGACAAGTGACAGACGAGCTGAAGACCAGTTTTCACCCATCTCCGAGGGACAAGGAAGCAACTTGGACTCTACTGATCCAGCAAGCAGACAGTGAACCCGGATTGTTTCTAAACAAACCTCAGCAGGTCTAAGGTGCTAGCACTTAGCATCGCATGAGCCCAAAGGGATAGCCTCGTTTGAGAGGCTAATATCATCCAAAGCCTCGCTAAGAAGCTAACTCGCAAACTTCGCCACAGAGGACTTCCAGCTCCGCCAAAGGGTTTCTTTCGGACTTCGCCAGAAACCGTCTCCAGCTCCGCTACGAGCTCAATGCTGACAGCTCCGCTATTGGTCTACTATGGTTAACCTTTGACCAATCAAATCTCCGGATGAGATATGATCCAATCAGATCAAATCCAATTAAGATCAAATCAGAGATCAAATTTGGCAGTTGATTGCCACAATCTCTTGACTCTTCTAAAAACGAATAAGAAGATCAGGGGAAATCCTCCAACGATATGGAAAGGATCAAGAAGATCAACCGACCTGCCAATTCTAGCTTCGCAGAAGCTGATCCTAGCCTCGCAGCAAGGCTACTTTCCAGATTTAAACAGATTCGATTCAATCTGTTTCTATATTTTCAAGGAACGATTATACCCTTGCTCTCCCTATAAATAGCCCGCCAGGGGTACAAGGAGAGAGGATCGATCGGGAAAAAAGAGGACTACACAAGCAGAGGGTTCTTCATAACGTACCGTGCGCTCTCGAATTCAGAGACCTTTTAGAGAATTGCTTTCTCTATCCAGGGTGTTGATACCCTAACATCGTCCTTCTTCTAAAGGAATCTCCGAAACCAGGCGAGAAGGAATTCCTAATTGAAGGCGATTTTGAGAAGCAGCAAGAGGGTTCTACCAACCTTCTATTCTCTGATTCCCCGAACCAGGCGAGAAGGGAATCTCATCGCTCGCATCGTCAAAGGGACAAAGTGGTCGCGCGCTGACCAGACTCCTATCGGCACACTTCTTCAGAATCTCTGAGGAGATCTACTTGTAATCTTTTTAAGAATACTTGTAATTTAGCTCCTCAATCTTTTTTTATTGTAAGTTTTCCCCTTTGCGAATATAATGGAAAACATTTTCTTTTATAAATTATATATTCATGTTAGATTGAGTTATTGCTTTAGTTCATAAAGCGTAAATGTGGATAAATCACGAGACATGGTACTTAATCGATACTTCATGATAGAGACGTCTCTAACATATACGTAAGAGATGAGTATATCTATTTCACGTGGTTTAGTTACATTTCTCACATCACTTGTCATTGTGACTTCGTTACTGCTACGTGCATACTGTCACTATGACACAGTCACTGTTACAGACCTACCACTACACTCGACCAGTGATCTCATGTCATCCTCTGATACACTACATAGGACACTATCATACATGTTCATGATCACTGTTCCATGGATACGCGACACTAATATCTTCTGTACTAGTATCACCATTCCCACAGACATGTTAATGCACTAAATGTACTCGACACTGTTCTTTCATGAGGTCCCTATGCCCGTCTCACTCTTACATTGATATGCCTGAACCACTGATACACGGATATGCTATTACACCGAACACCGCTACATGGCTAGGCTATACACAGTTACTTCATGTTCTTATACCACTGCTCTATAGACCCACCGGCCTACATGCATTGATTGTCTATGTGTTCCTGTTACATAGATCATGGATTATATTTTTGTTCATGGTTATTCTTGTAGCTTGACCAGTATTTATATCACATGGATTATTGTTACATAAGTAGTTTGATGAGTTCCTGTTACTGATATGGATATTCCCGTTACTGGACATGAGAGCTGTTGATATGCGATATGTGGAATCCCACATCTATTGTTCCCGTTTCCCGTTATATTGTTCCCGTTTCCCGTTATATTGTTCTATGCTATCAACAGAGCTTAGGTCATGTTATCATGTTACTCGTATCATGTACTGTATTTGTTCTTATTACATTGTATACTTGACATATCAGATCATAAAGCTAACTTGGGTATGGGGGAGACTTGACGGTTGATTAGATCTTATCGGGTGATGTACTGGATCCATATTGTTCTCCCACTGCAGGGGACGGTAGTGCTACCTACCAATTGCTCCATGAGCTCCCGTTACTTGATTATTGTTCCCCTCTTAGCGGAGGGCCCTAGTCTCAGCAGCCAGGGGTTTGTTTAAGGCCGTGATCCCGGGTATGCACGGTACACCTACCCGATAAGAGCTCCTCGACCATGGGTTTCCAATTAACATAATAAAACAGTATACACAATAGTGATGTCGGGAACACTTGTTATTTGGTCACTCTCTCGTTTGGATAATGGTACCCGTAGGCCATGTCTGGATGGGTTCGACTGGAGTGCGGGCTCCAGTATGAACTGCCAGCGGTATGGGACACTGGAAGAGATTGATTAAAATACCAGGTGATACTGATTGCTACTATTGTATAAATAACATGCCTTGCCTGATACATGTCTCCTATTGTTTAGTTGTATTTGTCACTGTTCTTGATCATTTATCTGCTATCATGTGACATGTATTCTTTGCTACTTTACTTGGTACATGTTACACTTTCTGTCGTGGCACACTACTCATGTACATGTATACGCTGCATTGCATATATTCTGTTTTCTGTATCCCTTATAGGCATCATATAGGCCCATCTACATGTTCATGTCTATCACGGCACCACTAGGCAACAGTATTTATTATATAAACTGGATACGACTATAAACATGACTTGATGATAACCGGCTAGGTAGTGAGGGTATTAAAAGAGGACATGTTTATATATTTCTACTGCTTCTTTAACCGGCTAGAAGTTCCGAAGGTCAAGTTTCTAGTTCGGCCGATCAACAGAGAATAAGAATCACTCTCCACCGCTACACGAAGAATCTAACCTTAAACAAAATAGAGATCCAACCATTCTTCCCTCTTTTGTAATCAGATTATTGATCCGCTGTAATTTCTTTACAATCAAATAAAGATTTTGCACGCTTTCAATTTTTTTCAAGGAAACTTGATGTTTCGCTGTCATGAGTGATGATCATCAATGTAAAGTGGAAGGGATAGGTACAGTTTGTGTAAAAATGTTTGATGGGATGGCATGGGAACTGATGAAAGTGTGGTATGTACCTCAATTGAAAAGGAATCTTATCTCTGTTGGTACCTTGGAAGCATTAGATCATGGAGTATTTATTAGAGATGCAGTTCTCAAGATGTCTAGAAGCTCGATGGTGGTGTTAAAGGGCGTCTGACGCAATAACCTATACTAGTTGATGGGTAGTACAATTACAGGGCGAGTATCAAATTCTATTTCTTCATGTGATGTTTGTACACAGGTTTGGCATATGAGGCTCGGACATACAGGAGAAAAGTCTTTGCAAGCTCTAGCAAAGAAGGGATCACTGGAAGGTGCATCTACCTGCAACATGGAATTGGGTGGACACGGCGTTCTGGATAAGAAGTCGAAGGTGAAATTCGGCACCTCTACTCACCGCTCGGAAGGTCTTCTTGATTGTGTTCATGTTAGTTTTTAGGGACCTGCTAAGACTGCATCGCTTGAAAGTCATCGGTACTTTGTCTCTTTTGTTGATAATTTATCTAGGCATTGTTAGATATATCGTATGAGATAAAGATTTGAAGCCCTAGGTATGCTGGTGAAGTGGAAGGATTGATGGAGAAACAGACTGATAGGAAGATTAAGGAACACCAAATTGGTAATGTTAAAAATACAAGAACCAATTCCTATAATTTAGCCAGAACACTGGTATTGGTACTCACTTCACAAATGAAATACATGGGTTGGCTAAGAAAATCAACCACTCCTTGCTGGAGAAGGCTCAGTGTGTGTTGTCTAATGCGCGATTATACAAATTATTTTGGGCTGAGGCGATTGTATATGCTAGCCATCTCATAAATGGACTGTCATCGACTGCGATAGGAGGCAAAACCCCGTTGAATATTTGGTCAGATGGAGTTGCTCAGGATTATGATTTACTGTGGGTATTTGAAAGTCCAGCCTACTTTAGTGTCAAAGATGGTAAGGTAAATCCGTGAGCAAAAAAGTTTGTATTTTTGGGTGTCAAAAAGAATATGAAAGGTTACAAGTTATGAGACCCCAAAAACAAGAAGATTATGTTAACTAAGCATGTCACATTTGATGAGACTTCATTGTTAAAGTCTACCATCTCTCAGTAGGTGGAGAGATTGAAAATCAAGGATGTATTGCAGTGGGTTGAGGTTGATGCTACTCCACCACTTCCCGTTGGTTCAATATCAGTAAAGACTTTACCAGATGTGACACCGGGTGAGATCATATAGCCAGTTTAGATGCTGAACAAGTTGAAGACATTAATGAAAATGTTGAATTATTTGCGGCTATTGGAACGAAGATAAATCCACGAAAATGAGCGAAGAAGCATGAATCTCAAGTTGGTGAGTGTGACAAGCTCAAATTGAAGGTCGTTGTTCTCCATGATGGTATTGATAAGGAGGTTCTTATGACTCAGCTTGTTCGGTTCGTTGCTGAAGATTTAATCACAGTTGCTTGAGCTTGATGGAGCTCATTTGGATGAACTACGTGTGGCTTGATCCCGTTGGGTATGGGTATGTAAGCAACCACAATGGTACAGCCAAATTGGAGTCGACATTGTGCTATATTGTGTTCGGCTAGATTTGAGAAATCTTCACGAGGTGGAGAACTGTAGGGAGAGAGGGTAAAAATCATGTTGAAAGAGTTTTTTAAACTCTGCTGGAGGTTAGTCAAAAATCAATGCAATCAATGATGTCGAATACGAGAGCGTGTCGGTCGTATCGAAATTGAATTGCATAGGAGGAACTAAGGCTAGTCGACTAGGAGAAGGGCCTAGTCGACTAATGATACAAACAGAGAATTGAAAAATCTGTTTCCCTACAGGCTAGTCGACTAATAGAAGTAATTAGTCGAATTATAGTCGAATAACACTGCTGTGTGGCCTGTTTCCAAATCTGGTTCTGAATTCATTTCTAATCTGAATTAGGTGTTTTTGGTTTCCTTTTCTTCGTGATTTTTTTAGCTATATAAGGATGGGTAGTGTCCCCAATATTTGTATCCCGAAACCTGTAATTGATTGATTCAATAAGAACTCCCCCCCCCCCCCCCCCCCCCCCCCCCCCTTACCCCGAGAACGTAAGCAAATTATCGAACCTCGTTAAATCTTGTGTTCTCTCTTTCTTTTCTTTATTTAATTGTTCATGCGGTTGGTGATTGTTCTCCGGCGGGCCGTGTTCTCTGCCACGTGGATTCCCAACAGTGCGGACAAAGAGTAAACACATGAGACAATTGATCAAATAAATTTATGCCAACAAAAATACAGCAAGGGGCTTTCAGGGATCTTTTATAAGGGATTAAAGCAAATTTTCCCTCTTCCTTTTTCTCTTTTGGTGATTGAGTAGAGCCTGTTGCGTTGAAGTAAAGTTGTGTACGATGTTCAGGGGAGCAGGGTGAAAAGAGGGCAGAACAGAGAGAACTCACTTGAGAGTTGAATCTTTATTCAGTATTTTAACACAGAAGGATTCATGATAGTGGGCAAGACAGTTACACTTGTCCACCAACTCTTCGCAATGCTACACACAGGCTTTTTTTCAGTAGTTTTGGTCAATCACATGCTACGCTCCACTAAAAATGAAAATTTAAAAAAAAAAAAATCCATTTACGGGGAGAAAAAGTCTAAAATCCTCAAATAAAAGTCATTTGCATCCAGTAAAATTTTCCATCCACTTCCGGAATTTTACAATTCGAACCGAGCGAAAAATAATCATCCCACCCCAAAAAAAAAAAAAAAAAAAAAAAACTAATAAAGAAAAATATCTATCTCATTATTGCCTCTGAATCTCTTGTGCCGTCATCCAAGCCGCTGGATCTTGAGCGAAGCCTTGACCCTCTGCAACTCTATCCTCCTCTTCCTCGCCTGCGCGTACGCCGCCGCGCGCTGCTGCTGCAGCCGCCACTTCGCCGCCTCCTCCTCCGCCGTCCTCCGGTTCAGATCCAGCTGCCGCCGCTGCTGGAGGTGGTGGCCCAGAGAGCAGGTGGGCCCCACGGGGAACAGATCCAGCTCGATCTTGCTGCTCCTCTCATACACAAACTGCCGCTGTCGCTGCACCATCGTCTCCCTCAACTGATACCATACCATTAATAAACAGCTCAACAAATTAAGTAAAAAAAATTATAATTGAGATTAAAAAAAAAAATTAAAGGAAAATATGTACCTTTGATTGCAATTCTTTGAGCCAAGAATTGGTTTCCCTCAGCGACTGGTAGCGGCTCTTCGCCTCCGACACGCACTGAAAATAATAATAAAATTAAATAAATAAGTAAAAAAAAGATAACACACAAAAAAAAAAAAAAAAAAAAAAAAAAAAAAAAAAAAAAAAAAACAAAGACAAAAGAACAGCTAATAACCTGTTGAAGGGTGGCTTTAGTGGCCGATAACGTGGCTATTTTCATGGTCTGCTCCTTCACCCACTGCTTCGTCGCCCCCATTAAATTTAATATTATTAAAATATCCATAGAGGCAAAAAAAAGAATTGAGAGTTTTTACTTTCTTTAGAGAGAGAGAGAGAGAGAGAGAGGATCTGTTACCTCTTTGTGCTGCTCTTTGTTCTTGAAGATCTTCGCCGTCGACGGAGGCCGCGAAGGGAGAGGAGGCGGCGGCGGCGGAGTCTCCTCACCACCGCTCGGAGAGAAGAACAGAGGGGTCGATGGGCTGAGCCTCTCTAAGCCTGGCTTGTTCTCTTGTTCGGTCTTGAGAACGGATCGCCGCCTTGTGATTCCCCAGCGGGGGAATCTTCTAGTGACCGGTCGGTGACGGGACTCCGAGCTTGCAGTTGGTTTGCTCTGGGGCAAGAGGAGGGCGAGGAGAGCCTCGGCCGCTTGGATCTCGTCGTCTGTGAAGACGGGGGTGGAGAGCGAGAGCGTCATCGTCATCCTGAGAACTGAGGAGGAAGGAAGAGGGGTTGGGTCTCTGTTGATTGTTTTGGTTAATATTGGGGGAAAATCCAGGGGGAGGGCTTGGTTTGTGCCACGTGTCGCTTGGATGGAGATGGGGCCCGTTTTTGCCCGCGCCCCACTCCGCCTCCTCTCTCTCGGCTGTGTTTGTGTGCGTATGATCTTTCTCTCACTAGGGTTTATCAATCATGCTGTATGCATTCATGGTGGCATTAGTGGCGTGGATAGACGATGCGTCGCCCGCCGCATCGGCGTCGCACGAATCTCCGCGACTCGTTCTGTCGGGCCCCACTACTTTCTCTCCTCTTTTTCCCCGTTAACCATATATTTTTAATACTTTCTCCTCTTTTAATTATTTCGAGCTGGTTTGGCACCCACGGACACAGGCAGGGGAGTGGATATTTCCATCCTAAAAACTTATGAAGGCACCCAGTGATTAAGGCACCCATAAATGTGATGAAAGCATTCTAAAATAAAAAAAATACTCAAATTACCCTCTTATTCTTCGCCTCTCCCTTCTCTTCCATTCCCTCTGGTGAAACTATCTCCCCGGCCGCCTCCCTCCTCGGTGACACCCTTCCTCTCTGGCCTCCCCTCGCCCCCCTCCCCCCCACTCCCCCCCTGCCCCACCTCCCTCGCCAACCCACCCCCGGCATGTTTGTTCTGAAAAATACACCTAGGGGGGAGGGGGGAGGGGGGAGGGGGGAGGTGAATAGGTGTATGGCTAATCTAATGATCAATAATGTGGATTTAAAAACTTAATGCAACACACTTAGTGTAACCAACGAGTGTAGTCGAATTCCCAGTGAAGGGCTCTGGACTAACTCCTCTTGATTCCTCTAAATAAGACTTGAGGTGCTATGCAAAGCTCTCTTGGTTAAACACAAGTATGGACACACAATCAACACAAACATATATATGATATGATGCAATTGTAACGCCCCGGCCCGGCGGGTACGGGGACGTCACTGCGACGTATATACGCAGGTCAGAAATACCCTCACGTATATACGCTAAGCATCAGTACAGGCAAGAATCAGAGTACGGAAGCACGTGGTGCATTATACATTCCAACATATGAGTACAATTACAAAGTTATCACCAGAGGTGACAAATATTACAAGAATATTACATCACCAATATGGCACAATTGTGAGAATACAAAGGATGGTACAACTGTGAACAGTACAAAAGGTGGCTCAGAGTCATAACAGAAAAACTCAAGAGCCGAACAGGAGGGCCTGGAAAAATGGGGCTCAGGACGGTCTGCTGGAGATCCACGCTACCGCTGCGCCACTCTGATAAGCAACTGGGAGAAATCACACGCTCCAAGCTTCAAAACCTGGACATGAGGATCCAGAGGAGTCAGAACTCCCGGCGAGTGGTGATGCGAAAGCCAGATGGTGAGTATGGATAAGCACATGTGTATCGATAAATCTGGATCATAAATATGAAACCGTGTCGTAGGCACAAGCATGCAGGAGCAAGTAGATATACAACACATGATATCAAGCAGGGAAGACTCATAGTATGATCAGATAAGAGCAGGAGACAGGTGGGATAGAATACAAGTAGAAGGCAGGATATGAACAGGTATAGTATAATAATCATAAAACCGGAAATCCGAAGTAAAATCCAATACAAGCAAACATGGCAAGGCATACTATAGATTCATAGCTGGCATCTTTTATTATTATTATTACTCGTCTTACCCTGACGTCTAGATATGTGAACTAGCGTCCCAGCACACATATATCCACATTTGAGTAAAGTAAGGTTGTTATTGGAAACCAACGGGGGTATTAACGAACAATGTTTACAGTGGGCCCCGTACATACCAGAGACCACGGCCCAGGATTGTTCCGTTGCTGGTGGACGGAACCTGCCGCAAGGCGATCAGGAGGGTCTTATAGGATGCCCTTTATCAAGATAGTACCAAGAAGAAGGGAGCAAGCGCTCCCCTCGGTCGCCTGGAGGCTCACAGGTCAGACCGAAAGTTTTAGTTGCACAACATGCCTAGTACCACTGTAAACACGAACATATATTGATAGCCGCAAGTTTTTCCCGACCCAATGTAAGTTGTTCCTTTTTATGATTTATTATGTAGTTATCAATTTACGGGAATAGCAGGTGCAAGACATGATCAGGAGTTCAGGAGTACATGAGTACTATAGATTCAGGTCACTGTATATATAATATAGGATAACAAGTACAAGATTTAAGTCACTGCATGTAATGCAGGATAACAAGTATAGTATTCCCGTAAATGTGATAATCACAGGTCAAGTATTAATATGTTAGGAGGCAGGTGATAAATCATGTCATAGTAAGAAGCAAGTGTCAAGTAGTAAGTCGGGTGTCAGGTGAGGACACATCAGTTGACAAGTGATATAGACAGGTGTCAGGTATTAGCATGATAGATGAAAGGTATCAAGTAAGAGCATATCAAGTGTTAATATATCAAGTGTGTACTTGGCAAGCGATAAAATAATAGCTGAGCACAATCAAGCAGAGCTGAGCAAGCTGGAGCGAAGCTAATGTACAACACTAAATGCCATCACGCTCGGCGTAGTTACCACTCGCAGCGTAGCTAGACACACGTGCCGCAGTAAGCGTTTGAACGCTATACTACTACTCACGGGAAGCCATGCTCACGGGGTAATTACACTCGAACAGAGTAAGCGGTAAAGTGTTGACGCTAGGTCTGCCTACCAGGCGTAGCATAGAGGAAGTCCAAAGGACTTCAAACCTTAAAGGTTGTATCCGGAGGTTAGGGTACCTGCAGAGAAGGTGTTAGTTCCAGATACAAATAATAAGGCAACCAAGTTGATCCAACGAAGTGTGAAAGTCAAGATGAAAGCGAGAATACTCGCCTAAATCCTTGGAAAACACGGTGAAATCCCTGATCTCTGGAATCTAGGAAATCAACGCGTTAAAGAGAAAGTGATAGGTAGAGAGGAGAAAATCAAGAGAGAGAAAGAGAGAGAGAGGAGAGAGAGAAAGTGAGAGCTAGAGAGAGAAGTCCATGGAGAGAGAGAGTACATAGAGAGAGAGAGTATGTACAGGGGGACGCGAGTTTGAGAGTGAGACGCGGGGGTCGCAGACGCAGGAGTCGCGTCGCGTAGATGCCCCAAACTCGAGGTTCGAGACCCGCGTTCAAGTCAGGACACGAGAAGAACGCGGGCGCGGACGTGGGTTCCGCGTCGCGTTAACACGAGAAGAACACAGACGCGGGCATGAGCTCCGCGTCACGTTAACACAAGAACGCGAGGATTGCGTTAAGAAATTGCTTGGACGCGGGAATGAGTTTCGCGTCTAGCAATCAGAGAGAGAGAAACAAGGAAAGAGGGAGAGTGGGACGCAGGGAAAGAGTCAGACACAGGTTTTGGGAGGAAACAGTGAAGGAAAAGAAGGGAAAGGAAAAAGAAAGGAAAGAAAGAAAGAATGGAAAGAAAGAAAGAAGGAAAGGAAAGAAGAGAAGGGAAGGGGTGGTAGCCGGCGATGGCTGGCGGTCACCGGCGACGGCCGAAGTTGGCCGGAGTTGGCCGGAGAAGGCGGCCAAGGCTCCAAATCCAAACCATCAAGTGGGGTGCAAGTATAGTTCATTTTAGATTTTTGGAGTTTTGCAAAAGGAGTTTCGGAGAGCAAAGCAATAGCTCGTCAGAAAGAGCACGACGAGGAGAGGAAGATGGCGCAGTTGGTGGTGGCTAAGGTGGTGTAGATGGTGGTGGAGATGGTGGAGAAGGTGGTGATGGATATGGGTTATTTGGTGGAAAAGAAGAGGAAGAAGAAGGTGGTGTGGTAGTGTTGCTGTGGTTGTTGTTGTTGGAATGGAGGAGGAGATGGAGGAGAAAGAGGTGGTGGTGTTGGTGGTGGAAAAAGTGGAGATGGTGGTGGTGGAGAAGCGATCGGCCAAGGCAAGGCCCATGGCTGCCATTTTCGTTGGCCTGCTGGCTGTTAAAGGAAGGAGGGAAGAAAAGTTAATGAAAGAGAGAGAAAGAAAGTGGGGTTTGTATAAAGGAATGGAAATGAATATTATAATGTTGCCTTTAGAGTTCAAAAGAAGGACGCACAATTGAAACTTGCGTTCCATAAAAGTGGGATCCGCGTCTAGGCAAAAGGGAGCCAGACGCGGAAATAAAAGCCGCGTTTAGGAGTAAAAACGCGAGATTTGCGTTTGCCAGAAAAGACAAAAAGGCATGGTGATAAGATTCGGAGTTGATCTTGTAGGACAAGTATTAAATGCAGTATGGAGAGCATCTTTGCATTTAATGATGAATCCAGGTTGGTGAAACTCGCGTCTAGCGAGGAGAGAGAAAAAGAGAAAAGTAGAATATCTGGACAATTCCGGTATCTGGGAAAACACTGAAAACTCCGGAAAAGTCCAAAAAATAAAGTAGTTTGGAAAACTTCCCAAAAATTCTCAAAAATAATAAATATTATATAAAGATTTTTAGTGAAATGGTTTTCAGTAATTCAATCCCATTTTCATAATAAAAATCCTAAAGTCAACCGTTGACACCGGTCTACACCGGGTCGGCCGGATTTTGATAAAATCTGAAAAATCTCAGAAAATGCCTGAAAGGAGAAAATATAATTCTAAGAAATAATAGAAAAGCGGAATCCAGAAATTTGATTCCAATCGTAAAATAAAATTCTTGGAATCAACCAGTGATACTGGCCGACACCAAATCCAGTGGAATTTCGATAAATTTAGAAAATTCTCAAAAAAGTATTTAGATAGAAAATGTAATTTTAAGAAGTTACAGGAAAGCCGTTTTTAGAATTTCAACTCCGTTTGTAAATTAAAAATCTGAGAATCGGTCTGCGGTATTGGTCGACCCCGATTTTGAAGATTTTCAACTTAATTCAGGAAAATTTCAAAAATCACGAAAAATCTAGAATATTAGAAAATGATGTTTGAAATTGAAATCGGTCAAATCAGAATACCAGAAAGTCCAAATCGAGTAATACTCTAGGATCGATCCCCGGGTTCAGAGTAGGGCTGACTCCGAGTTCACGAATCCAGATCCAAGGCAAAACGATCATATAAATAACTCATAATATAAAACAAATATAGAAAGTAAATCAAAAAATACGATCAAGAAATCTGAATACGCAACTAAGTACGTATTCGGGGAGCGGGGTGTTACACTCCATCCACCTTATAAAAAATTGCGTCCTCGCAATTTTGATAAGGGGAAGATGAACACAGAAAGGATAGGAATGAGGATTATGCCAATCAAGATATGAATAATTAGGAGCCGTTCTCCCACATAGACTGAACGGTAAACTTAGGACTGAGACATCTCTGCCCTTCTGCTGTATAGATACATCCTCTGACGGTGCCATATTAACACTAATCTGCTGTCTGCTTATAAAAGAACACTGTCAGAACTTCAAAGACTAACCCATTCTGAACAATATAAAGTGAGCTGACTTGGTGAGATAATCAATAATACTTCAATCAGACTGCGAATCAATGCTGATGAAATCCATAAAAATCCGTAGTGCTGAAATCCATAATATAATATAAAACCCTGCATGGCATGATGTTGTCCTTCTGCAGTAGAATTACTGATGTGCTGCATACATACTAATTCCCTGAGAATAGACCGAGAATACCTAAGGTAAAGAAAACCCTGATAATACTGAGTATAAATCAAGAGGGCCAATAATTAAGAATTTCTGTATACTGGGCGTTGCTAACTCTGAAAGACGTAGCCAAGAATATAGAATAACTGTGAAGAATTCTGAATACTGACTTTTGAATGGTAACCCGACTGCAGAGGAAACATGTAGAAGATATCTGAGTCCTGCAAGATTGGTCGAATGGATCGTTCATATGCATCATGGAGGTAGTTCAGATACCACGATAAAACCCTATTCAGCGGCTCAATGAAGCACGCTAGGCAGAAGAAATCCGAGGAATGGGCTAGAGTGCTAAGCACTGAAGGAACTAGTCACGGACAAAGCCAAGTCTATGTGAGGCTATCGCGTAACACAGCTCAGGTGTTAAGCATTAGGGTGCAGCGAAGCTAATGCTCTGCGAGGCTCGCACTTGGCGAAGCTCACGCGGCGAAGCCAGCGCGTAACATAACGCTAAATGCTGAGCACCAGGGTGCAGCGAAGCTCACACCCGGTTAGGTTCACGGGTGACTAGAACACGACCCTCACTTGGCGAGGCTAGCGGAGTCTATGGTCCACCAAATCAATAAAGACTGCCAGAAGTCCTGATTCTGAAATACTGTTATATACTAACACTCCTCATGTAGTGATACAGTCTATCTGATTATATAAGCGATGACTAGTCCACTTGATGTACTGGTCTCCCATGATGTATCCATAAATACAAGAATATAATGCGAGGCCGAAGATCTATCCAATATAAAACAATGTGATGTACCAGAGTTGAGGGATGCCAGAACATAATGAGAACGAACCACATCTGCCCTGCTGTTATCTCACTAGTCTATACATAACTTAAGTTGGCATAAAGATTATGAAAATCAGAATAGTAAAAATAGAAGAGATAGGAATCATGGAATAGGGGGGTAGAAACGGACGGACTAAGATTGGTGATGATAGTGCAATGAGAATGATATGATATAGAGAATTTACTAACTCCCGGACATGCTAAAAATAGGGACAATGGTTATAGTCAGTACTTTCAGGGTTCCTTCTTTAGATATTGAGCATCCTTTTCTGTTCTCACTCCATCATATTGAGCATCCTGACTTCCTATTCAGTCAGATTATATGTTTGCCTCCTTCTACCATGTGCCCTACCTCTTGGTCTCTTTTGTGGACTCCATGCTGGATGCTGGGGATGAAGCGAGGTTATTCTCCCAGTAGGTCCTGGATACCCTCCCAATGGTGATACTGGATGAGTTGATCTGATCGGTGCGATGCTCTCTGTCTCCTTGAACAAACAGTCACTTTTCAACTAATCTCCGGACCCATATACGACCTAATTCATAACCTTTCTGGCGGTTGCGTTGTAGATGCCCGACTTTAGACAATACTCACATGTCATATGCTGAGGGCAAGATTGGAGGGATGGCTTAGCTAGTGGGGCATCTAGGGGCCTGTCTGAGTCACCAACTTCCATCAACTGAGAGGGTCTCTTTGCCAACTTCATCTGCATCTCATCCTGATCTTTCTTCTCTGGGTCCGTTCTACTTCCTGAGTAATGGCAAATAACTTGAGAATACTTCTTGGGCTGCTTGAGAATAAGAAACATCTTGATCCTCATCTTCAGTTCTCACTAAAATCTTACTTGCTCGGTTCTCCTTGTCAGCCACCATGTAAGATACCAACCGACTATGCCTTAGGAATTTTACAGTGTACTTATTTGTATTTCAATCTTCTTACTGCAATTTGATAAATCATTCTTTCATATCTTTCTGAGTTATTACAGAGAAGAATCTTCTCATAGAAATCCTTCGAGAACTGGTCCTAAGTGATGGGCTTTTCCTGTCTCGCTGCTTTCGCCAACCACCACGTTCTGGCCATATCTTCAACTGAATCTTGGTCATTTCCACTTAGTTCTCGTCAGGGATTCGAGTTGCCTTCAGAAGATCCGTCATGTTTACCAGCCACTGCTATGCATCCAGGCTCCTCCATGCTTGAAAAGATTGTCGGCTGTAATTTCCTGAAATCCAACATGTTGTCTGGCTTCTGTTCCCAGAGTGCAACCAATAGCCTTTGGTGCGGGACCTTCGCCCGTTCTTGTTAGTTTTTCATCATATTTTGCAGAACACTTCCTCCATTAGGGCCACTCTAAGAAGAACCAGAACCGTTATGATTTTCCCGTCTTTTCATGTCCGAGTTGGTCTAAGAATAACGAGCAACTGAAGTATGAAAGGATGGGAGAACTTCAGGATTCAAGATTAAGATTATCAAGAGAGAATGGATAACTTTGTACTTGCAGTTGGATTGTATAACCATGACTCATGCATTCCAGTTGCAAATTTCTTTACCATTAATTTGCCGACTGGTTGTACTGAGGATGTGAGAGCCTAGGCTCTGATACCACCCTGTAACGCCCCGGCCCGGCGGGTATGGGGACGTTACTGTGACATATATACGCAGGTCAGAAATACCCTCACGTATATACGCTAAGCATCAGTACAAGCAAGAATCAGAGTACGGAAGCACGTGGTGCATTATACATTCCAACATATGAGCACAATTACAAAGTTATCACCAGAGGTGACAAATATTATAAGAATATTACATCACCAATATGGCGCAATTGCGAGAATACAAAGGATGGTACAAGTGTGAACAGTACAAAAGGTGGCTCAGAGTCATAACAGGAAAACTCAAGAGCTGAACAGGAGGGCCTAGAAGGATGGGGCTCAGAACGGTCTGCTAGAGATCCACGCTACCGCTGCACCACTCAGATCAGCAACTGGGAGAAATCACACGCTCCAAGCTTCAAAACCTGGACATGAGGCACAGAACTCCCCGGCGAGTGGTGATGCGAAAGCCATATGGCGAGTATGGATAAGCACATGTGTATCGATAAATCTGGATCATAAATATGAAAACCATGTCGTAGGCACAAGCATGCAGGAGCAAGTAGATATACAACATATGATATCAAGTAGGGAAGACTTATAGTATAATCAGATAAGAGCAGGAGACAGGTGGGATAGAATACAAGTAGAAGGCAGGATATGAACAGGTACAGTATAATAATCATAAAACTGGAAATCCGAAGTAAAATCCAATACAAGCAAACATGGCAAGGCATACTACAGATTCATAGCTGGCATCTTTTATTATTATTATTATTACTCGTCTTACCCTGATGTTTAGATATGTGAACTAGCGTCCCAGCGCATATATATCCACATCAGAGTAAAGCAATGTTGTTATTGGAAACTAACAAGGGTATCAACGAACAATGTTTACAGTGGGCCCCGTACATACCCGGGACCACGGCCCAGGATTGTTCCGTTGCTGGTGGACGGAACCTGCCGCAAGGCGATCAGGAGGGTCTTATAGGATGCCCTTTATCAAGATAGTACCGAGAAGGAGGGAGCCAGCGCTCCCCTCGGTCGCCTGGAGGCCCACAGGTCAGACCGGAAGTTTTAGTTGCACAACATGCCTAGTACCACTGTAAACACGAACGTATATTGATAGCCGCAAGTTTTCCCCGACCCAATGTAAGTTGTTCCTTTTTATGATTTATTATGTAGTTATCAATTTACGGGAATAACAAGTGCAAGACATGATCAGGAGTTTAGGAGTACATGAGTACTATAAATTAGGTCACTGTATATATAATACAGGATAACAAGTACAAGATTCAAGTCACTGCATGTAATGCAGGATAACAAGTATAGTATTCCCGTAAATGTGATAATCACAGGTCAAGTATTAATATGTTAGGAGGCAGGTGATAAATCATTTCATAGTAAGAAGCAAGTGTCAAGTAGCAAGTCGGGTATCAGGTGATGACACATCAGTTGACAAGTGATATAGACAGGTGTCAGGTATTAGCATGGTAGATGATAGGTATCAAGTAAGAGCATATCAAGTGTTAATATATCAAGTGTGTACTTGGCAAGCGATAAAATAATAGCTGAGCACAATCAAGCAGAGCTGAGTAAGCTGGAGCGAAGCTAATGTACAACACTAAATGCCATCACGCTCGGCGTAATTACCACTCGCAGTATAGCTAGACACGTGCTGCAGTAAGCGTGTGAACGCTATACTACTACTCACAGGAAGCCATGCTCACGGGGTAATTACACTCGAACAGAGTAAGCGGTAAAGTGTTGACGCTAGGTCCGCCTACCAGACGTAGCATAGAAGAAGTCCAAAGGACTTCAAACCTCAAAGGTTGTACCCGGAGGTTAGGGTACCTGCAGAGAAGGTGTTAGTTCCAGATACAAATACATAAGGCAACCAAGTTGATCCAACGAAGTGTGAAAGTCAAGATGAAAGCGAGAACACTCGCCTAAATCCTTGGAAAACACGGTGAAATCCCTGATCTCCGGAATCCAGGAAATCAACACGTTAACGCGTTAAAGAGAAAGTGATAGGTAGAGAGGAGAAAATCAAGAGAGAGAAAGAGAGAGAGAGGAGAGAGAAAGTGAGAGCTAGAGAGAGAAGTCCATGGAGAGAGAGAGTATATGGAGAGAGAGTATGTACAGGGGACGCGAGTTTGAGAGTGAGACGCGGGGGTCGCAGACGCGGGAGTCGCGTCGCGTAGATGCCCCAAACGCGAGATTCGAGACCCGCGTTCAAGTCAGGACACGAGAAGAACGCGGGCGCGGACGTGAGTTCCGCGTTGCGTTAACACGAGAAGAACACAGACGTAGGCATGAGCTCCGCGTCATGTTAACACAAGAACGCGAGGATTGCGTTAACGAATTGCTTGGACGCGGGAATGAGTTTCGCGTCTAGCAATCAAAGAGAGAGAGAAACAAGGAAAGAGGGAGAGTGGGACGCAGGGAAAGAGTCAGACGCAGGTTTTGGGAGGAAACAGTGAAGGAAAGAGAAGGGAAAGGAAAAAGAAAGGAAAGAAAGAAAGAATGGAAAGAAAGAAAGAAGGAAAGGAAAGAAGAGAAGGAAGGGATGGTAGCCGGCGATGGCCGGCGGTCACCGGCGGCGGCCGAAGTTGGCCGGAGTTGGCCAGAGAAGGCGGCCAAGGCTCCAAATCCAAACCATCAAGTGGGGTGCAAGTATAGTTCATTTTAGATTTTTGGAGTTTTGCAAAAGGAGTTTCGGAGAGCGAAGCAATAGCTCGTCGGAAAGAGAGCACGACGAGTAGAGGAAGATGGCGCAGTTGGTGGTGGCTAAGGTGGCGTAGATGGTGGTGGAGATGGTGGAGAAGGTGGTGGTGGATATGGGTTATTTGGTGGAAAAGAAGAGGAAAAAGAAGGTGGTGTGGTAGTGTTGCTGTGGTTGTTGTTGTTGGAATGGAGGAGGAGATGGAGGAGAAAGAGGTGGTGGTGTTGGTGGTGAAAAAAGTGGAGGTGGTGGTGGTGGAGAAGTGGCCAGCCAAGGCAGGGCCTATGGCTGCCATTTTGTTGGCCTGCTGGCTGTTAAAGGAAGGAGGGAAGAAAAGTTAATGAAAGAGAGAGAAAGAAAGTGGGGGTTTTATAAAGGAATGGAAATGAATATTATAATGTTGCCTTTGGAGTTCAAAAGAAAGACGCACAATTGAAACTTGCGTCCCATAAAAGTGGGATCCGCGTCTAGGCAAAAGGGAGCTAGACGCGGAAATAAAAGCCGCGTTTAGGAGTAAAAACGCGAGATTTGCGTTTGCCAGAAAAGACAAAAAGGCATGGTGATAAGATTCGGAGTTGATCTTGCAGGACAAGCATTAAATGCAGTATGGAGAGCATCTCTGCATTTAATGATGAATCCAGGTTGGTGAAACTCGCGTCTAGCGAGGAGAGAGAAAAAGAAAAAAGTAGAACATCTGGACAAAATTCCGGTATCTGGGAAAACACCGAAAACTCCGGAAAAGTCTAAAAAATAAAGTAGTTTGGAAAGCTTCCCAAAAATTCTCAAAAAAATAAAATATTATATAAAATTTTTAGTGAATTGGTTTTCAGTAATTCAATCCCATTTTCATAATAAAAATCCTAAAGTCAACGTTGACACCGGTCTACACCGGGTCGGCCGGATTTTGATAAAATCTGAAAAATCTCAGAAAATGCCTGAAAGAAGAAAATGTAAAAATCTAAGAAGTAATACGAAAGCGGAATGCAGAAATTTGATTTCAATCATAAAATAAAATTCCTGGAATCAACCAGTGATACTGGCCGACACCAAATCCAGTGGAATTTCGATAAATTTAGAAAATTCTCAAAAAAAGTATTTAGATAGAAAATGTAATTTTAAGAAGTACAGGAAAGACGTTTTTAAAATTTCAACTCCGTTTGTAAATTAAAAATCCGAGAACGATCCGCGGTATTGGTCGACCCCGGTTTTGAAGATTTTCAACTTAATTCAGGAAAATTCCAGAAAATCACGAAAAATCTAGAATATTAGAAAATGATGTTTGAAACTAAAATCGGTCAAATCAGAATGCCAGAAAGTCCAAATCGAGCAATACTATAGGATCGGTCCCCGGGTTCAGAGTAGGGCTGACTCCGAGTTCACGAATCCAGATCCAAGGCAAAACGATCATATAAATAACTCATAATACAAAATAAATATAGGAAGTAAATCAAAAAATATGATCGAGAAATCTGAATACGCAACTAAGTACGTATTGGGAGCGGGATGTTACAACAATGCACAATGTAAGAGAGAGTTAGAGAAAGTGGATCAAACGCAAACAATAAGATATGTTCGAGGTTCGAGCACACAACTCTACATCCCCGCCTTCACAAGAAGAATTTCACTAGCTCGTCCACACAGGACTTCCCACATAGGGAAACCTCACTGAGGATTGTTTTCCATTATGTTTGCAAAGGGAAAAAACTTACAAAAAAGAGTTTGAGGAGCTAAATTACAAGTATTCTTAAAAAAAAAAGATTACAAGTAGATCTCCTCAGAGATTCTGGAGAAGTGTGCCGATAGGAGTCTGGTCAGTGCGCGACCACTTGTCCTTTGACGATGCGAGCGATGAGATTCCCTTCCGCCTGGTTCGGGAATCAGAGAACAGAAGGTTGGTAGAACCCTCTTGCTGCTTCTCAAAATCGCCTTCAATAAGGAATTCCTGCTCGCCTGGTTCGGAGATTCCTGAGAAGAAGGACGATGTTAGGGTATCAACACCTGAATAGAGAAAGCAATTCTCTAAAAGGTCTCTGAATTCGAGAGCGCACGGTGCGTTATGAAGAAGTCTCTGCTTGTGGAGTCTTCTCTCTTGCCTCTGTGTCTTGATCGATCGATCCTCTTATGTGTGCCTCTCCTTGTACCCCTGGCGGGCTTATAGGGAGAGCAAGGGTATAATCGTCCCTTGAAAATATGAAAACAGATTGAATCGAATCTGTTTAAATCTAGAAAGTAGCCTTGCTGCGAGGCTAAGATCAGCTTCTGCGAAGCTAGAATTGGCAGGTCGGTTGACCTTCTCGATCCTTTCCATATCGTTAGAGGATTCCCCTGATCCTCTTACTCGTTTTAGAAGAGTCAAGAGATTGTGGCAATCAACTGCCAAATTGATCTCTGATCTGATCTTAATTAGATTTGATCTGATTGGATCCGATCTCATCCGGAGATTTGATTGGTCAAAGGTTGACCGTGGCAGATTCATAGCGGAGCCGTCTGCATTGAGCTTGTAGCGGAGCTAGAGCAGCTTCTGGCGAAGTCCGAAAGAAACCTTTGGCGGAGTGGAAGTCCTCTGTGGCGTTGCGAAGTTTGCGAGTTAGCTTCATGGCGAGGCTTTGGATGGCTTCGAGGCGAAGTCGAGTGATATTAGCTCTCAAGCGAGGCTATCCCTTTGGGCTCGTGTGATGCTAAGTGCTAGCACCTTAGACCTGCTGAGGTCTGTTTAGAAACAATCCGGGTTCACTGTCTGCTTGCTGGATCAGTGGAGTCCAAGTTGCTTCCTTGTCCCTCGGAGATGGGTGAAAAACTAGTCTTCAGCTCGTCTGTCACTTGTCTTTTGTAAATGTCAACAAGTTTAGATATTGTTGGACCAATAAGAATCTTGTCTTTTTTAAGTGTCAACAAGACCCCTTCAAAGTTTTCGAAAGTCTGCAATGGCTCAGACTTCGAAATACTTTGAACTGCTTGATTGGTGGTGTGTGGAGTATGAACGTCGCCATGATGGTTGAGTTCAGCTTCGCTTTTTAAATCCTGCTTTGGGATGTAGATTCGCCCGAGGAATCATGTAGACTGGGTAGCTTCGGAGCTAGTAGCCCGCATCTGGGCTTCTGATGACATGTTCGCTTGGGAGGGCATGTCGCTTTCCCGAGATCAACTGCCGTGGGCTGGTTACGAGGAGGATACACTTTCTTCGTGCTAATCGAGGGAGATATTCTCCGATTGCACGTTTTCGAGGGAGGATATTCCCTTTCTTTAAGGCGCAATAAGTGCCTTTATGAGGGAGACGTTCTCCCTTTGCACGGTTCCAAGGGAGACCGTCCCTTTCTCAAGGCGTGATAAATGCCTTAAATGCGCTCGTGCTTCCACGCTTGAGGCGGCAGCGCTCAGGCCATGGGGCCTATAAATAGGACACTTGAGGTCCTCTGAAGAGAAGTGCTTTGCCTCTCTTCTCTTCTCTTGGTTTGAAAGAGATACTCAGATCTCTGAACTAGTGGGAATGCCCACTCTGGTCATTATCCGGCCAAGGACCGGTAAGTCTTGATCATTCAACGACTTCACTGATTTTAGGGAATTCATCTCCCTTAATTCAGCTTTGGCGGCTGCTTCAGGGATTAGCTTCCCTTGTTCTTATTTAATGATCTGCAGAGAAGGATTTTGGCATAGCTTCCCAGTGAAGCTATCATCTTGACCTGATCTTTGGAAGATCATTGCTGTGTTAAGTCCGCTGCACAAGCAGAACTTGGGACTTGGCATCTTCAATAGTTGAGCCAGTCTTGCCATATAGGCGGAGCTAAGATTATCCCAGGGGTCAGTCTGGCTAGCCATATAGGCGAGGCTTGGGCTTGACGTTTGCTGAGCCAGCCCATCAGTGCTGTGCAGGCGAGGCTTATCCTCTGCTTTACTGAAATTGGATTGCTTTGACCCAAAAGATTCTGATTTGCAGTTTTTTCTGTGCTTAACTGCTAATCTGTTCTGATTTGCCTTGCAGTGGCTATGCTCGCCAATCTGTGACTTGATGGAAGGAAACATAAAATGCCTTATGCTCCCCGGTTGAAGCTTTACTTTTAAGCAGGAGGAAACAATTCGGGGTGACGGGTGCGTGTCCCAGAGGCTATTGGCAGCCTCTTATCCGAGATGATTCGTTCTGAGGTGAGGCTGGTAGCCGCTTTGTCGGAGATGATCTGCTTCAAAATAGTAGGCGCTTGCCTGTGGGTTTGCCGCATCATTGCAACTTTCAACTTTGGTGGCCTTTGGGGGCGATCTACTTTGGAAAGGCGGACATCACACCTGTTAGATCATGGTACCACTGCCAATTCCCATTATACGTGATTATCGTGTTGGCGGCGATAGGTTTCTATTGCCAGGCTTCAACAAAAATGGCCTGGCAAGACCTGCCATTTGTGGAGAATAATGACCGTGTCTTTGCGGCACCACTGATTACAGCCTTGTGCAGGAGGAAGGCCTCCTCTGTCCAGTCGGTTGACTTAGAAGCAGATAAAACCACTGTATGCTTTTTTGCACAAATTACCCTGTCGAGCAACCTGGGTGTGTTGTATGAAAACACAACTTCGATGTAATATCAATGTACTCTTCTTTTTTTAAATCAATGAAAGTTCATCTTCTAATCATCTGATCTTCGCTGCTTTTTTTTTTTTGAAGGTTTGGCCATAGCGGGGCTAAACATATGCGGAGTTAAGGACATAGTCCTTTCTTTGAGTGATCTTCGCGAGACTGGCATGTCAGCGCCTTTTTTAGGGCTAAGGTAAGCCTCTCGGAGAATGTCATTGAAGGATTGTGCGAAATCCGCACTTTAAGCCAGGGCGAAGTTAACCTTAGCGAAATCGAAGCAGCGCTTCTCGGGAAGGCGCTTTGGGCGGCGTTTCGAATAACTCATCCTTTGCTTCTGTTGCAGGAGCCGAGACGGCTGGAGAGCAAGGGGAACATTATGATCCCCTATTCACTTATGGGGCTGCAGCCGGTTCCCCTGCTCACTCGGAAGAGTCTGGGGAGTGGCGCGGCTGATGTTGGTCCTTCAGGCGTTGGGACTTCTAAAGGGAGTCCTGAGACATCGAGCTCTATCGGGTGGTCCACAGGATACTCGGCAAGTGAAAACGAGCCGGCTATTGTGTTGATTCTGCCAAAAATTTCGATGGAGCCTCTGGAGACTGGTGCGGCGGACGAGACGTTCGAGGCAACACTCATCCTTTGGTATTATCGTACCCTTTGGCTTTTTTCTGTATGTAGTGTCCCGACTAACCACAGTCTTGTTACAGGTGTTCGGCCTCAAGACGCATCAGCTTCAAGGGAGCAGGCGGTAGATCTTCCTGAGGGATCGAGAGGTGACATGAGCACTTCGGCCACAGCGGATGCTGCTGTGTGGATGCGCTGTACGGCGACCTGTCTTTTATCGGCCCAAATCAGATGAAGGACCGGAGGTGAAGGGGCGGGGTAGTGCCGGAGGTATCCTCACTCCCAATCACATCAACGAGTGAGGTGCGGACTGTTTTGCCGAGTGCGGCATTGAGGGTGATTGCGAGCCCTACTTCTCCAACCCTGGTGGTTGAGCCTGCTGCTCAAGAGGTGGTTTCCAGTCCTACCTCCGCGGTGGCTGGCGTGCTGGTTTCGATGAGGACTCCGCCGAGATCACCTTCGGCTAGTCCTGCTACTGTCAGTGTTCCCGCTGCTTCTTCTGCGACGGCGTCGACCAGGCTGGTGGACTATTCCGAGGTTGCCTCCCTTCCAGAAATGGCTGAGGCGAGAATGATTACATAGGTGACCTGGTCGATAGCTTTTATAGAAGCTTGGATCGAACTATCGACCTAGTTTTGAAGGGCTCGCCTATACCGTTCACAAAGCTGAAGGTGGTCCTCTCCCGTGACATGAGAGCATTCGGGACTTTGAGGGGTATCATCAGGCTGCTGCTTTAGAACTCCTGGTGGATGAACTTGAGAAGCTTGTATTGTAGAGGAGTGGCGCCGTCTCTATCGCTCAGACCCGGCGTCCTTAGCTGATGAGCAGCTCGCTGTCTTGTGCCCAAAGGCACGAGGCCCGGCTTGCTGCTCAAGTGGCGTTAAGGCCGTCTCTTTGATTTGAAATCCTTGGAAATAAGGCAAGCAGAGGTTGGAAGTGCAATGACGCCTCCACTAGTGCTCTTCTTGGCGCTGAGGATAAGATTGCGAAGGCTGAGGAGATGATTAGGAAAGCAAATCTCCTCTTATCAAGGCCATACCGGTGCGTCTTGAGGAAACTGCGCGGCTTGAAGAGCTCAGAGCTCAGAGTGAGGAGTTGCGCGGCGGCAGGAGTTATCACGAGGGTAACTGGGCGGAAGTTGAAGCTCGTCTGGCCCAGGCGGGTGGACTTGATGAGGCTGAGCTGAGGTCACAAGCGCTTGCCCAGGCTGTTGATGATAGGAAGACGAGGCTAAACGCCCTCGGAGAGCGGCTCAGATCATACAGTGTACGCTTGTAGGTCATTGTATACGTGCCTCCATGTGTCTCCATCTTTGGAATTAATGGAAATTTTTCTTTGTTTTGGCTTCTGTTGAATCTCCATCTTGTTCTTGCTTGAGGACGTAATCTTTGAGACAGTGGACTATCCGTCGGTTCAGAGGTCGCAATGACATAACCGATTAAGACATCAGCGATCTCGAGGTTAGCCCTTTGCGGGGCTGAAGGGGAGATACTTGCCTTTTGTAAATGTCAGCAAGCATCGGTGAGTATGTCTTTTGTAAGTGTCAACAGGCTCAAGTTGAGACTTAGCTGTTGCTGGTTCAGAGGTCGCAATGACATAACGGATGAGACGCCACCAAGCTTCAAAATTTGGTGATACTCGTCTTTTGTAAATGTCAACGAGTATCGAGACCTGTCTTTTGTAAATGTCAACAGGGCTCGGAATTGAGACTTAGCTGTCTGCTGGTTCAGAGGTCGCAATGACCATAAACCGATTGAGACGCCGCCAAGCTCAAAAATATTGGTGATACCGTCTTTGTAAATGTCAACGAGTATCGAGACCTGTCTTTGTAAATGTCAACAGGGCTCGGGTTGAGACTCGGCTGTCTGCTGGTTCAGAGTCGCAATGACATAATAACGATTAAGACGCCTACTAAGCTCAATGGTAGATGAAACTGGGCTATCTGCCAGTTCAGAGTTCGCAAATGACATAACTGGTTGAGAAGCCACCAAGC
Source organism: Agave tequilana (assembly GCA_038442645.1). Classification (NCBI taxonomy): domain Eukaryota; kingdom Viridiplantae; phylum Streptophyta; class Magnoliopsida; order Asparagales; family Asparagaceae; genus Agave; species Agave tequilana. Next base: position 68,374 of record JAVJIF010017031.1, read on the forward strand.
TTCAAAAAATTGGTGATACCACGTCTTTTGTAAATGTCAACGAGTATCGAGACTGTCTTTTGTAAATGTCAACAGGGCTCGAAATTGAGACCGACTGTCTGCTGGTTCAGAGGTCGCAATGACATAACCGGATGAGACGCCACCAAGCTTCAAAAATTGGTGATACCCGTTTTGTAAATGTCAACGAGTATCGAGACTGTCTTTTGTAAATGTCAACAGGGCTCGGAATTGAGACTTGGCTGTCTGCTGGTTCAGAGGTCGCAATGACATAACCGATTGAGATGCCACCAAGCTCAAAAATATTGGTGATACTTATCTTTGTAAATGTCAATAAGTATCGAGTTTGTAGTGGAATTTGGGAGAAGTCTCGTTTTCACGGGGAGAAATAAAGGAATTGCTGTCATAGGTTTAATATTAACGTAAACAGCGGAGTGTATATGTGGTCTTACCATTATGATGAGAATTGGTAAGTGACTTTGGAGGGGTCTCATTCTCTCGGAGAGAGATGAGGGAACTGCTGTCATAGGTAATGTTAAATAACAGCGGAAATATGTGGCCTTACCATCCTATGGATGAGAATTGGTAAGTGACTCTGGAGGTCTCATTCTCTCGGAGAGAAATGAGGGAACTGCTGTCATAGGTTTAATGTTAACATAATAGCGGAATATATGTGGCCTTACATCCTATGGATGAGAATTGGTAAGTGACTCTGGAGGTTCATTCTCTCGGAGAGAGATGAGGGACTGCTGTCATAGGTTAATGTTAACATAACAGCGGAATGTATATGTGGTCTTACCATTCTATGAATGAGAATTGGTAAGTGACTTTGGAGGTCTCATTCTCTCGGAGAGAGATGAGGGAACTGCTGGCATAGGTTTTAATGTTAACATAACAGCGGAATATATGTGGCCTTACCAATCCTATGGATGAGAATTGGTAAGTGATTTGGAGAGGGAATCAAATGGGAACTGGTCCCTTAGGATTTTTAGCAAAATCCCCAGCTGTCAACGGGTTTGATATGCTTTACCAATTACGTTTGAGTTGGGCTAGCCATGCTATTCCCCTCAGCATGATGAGTTGTCGAGGACTTATGTTGGGCTTATAGGCCAACATTTCCTTATCCTTAATCGTTAAAGGATATTGGATATTAGGTAATGTCTGTATAACCTTGATTCCCCTTTAGGATAACCGGTGCGCGGCCAGGTTCCTGTTGGTTTTCGGCTGTATGACCTCACTTGGAGGAAGAGAAAGGCTCTCTTGGTGTGTGCTCCAGACACGGAGATCTTGATCAGAGGTGTAGTGTTAACTTGATCAAGAAAAGGATTCTTGATTAAGGATAATATTTCTTTAAGAACTTGCCATTGATCGGCATCATGAGTAGGTCACCCTCTGCAGTCGCGAGGCGGTATGCTCCGTTTGAATAGACTGTTTCTATTACAAACGGTCCTTCCCATTTAGGCTGAAATTTGCCTTTGGTCTTGTGCGTCATAATCATCGGTCGTCTGACGGCTAAGACCAGGTCTCCTTTCTGGAAGACTCTCTGTTTGACCTTCTTATTGAAGGCTTTTGAGATTCGAGCTTGATATAGCTCGATATGCTGCTGAGCTTGTAGTCGCTTCTCGTCCAAAGCTTCGAGCTCTTGAAGGCGTAGGCGATCATTGTCCTCTGATGTGATTTTAGTAATCAGAGCTATCCGCAACGATGGCATCGGATTTCCAATGGGAGGACTGCTTCGCACCCATATTACCAGGGAAAAAGGCGTATTGCCTGTCGGTGTCCGCACCGTGGTTCGGTAGGCCAAAGAACATTCACCGAGCTTTTCGTCCCAATCTCGCTTATCGAGGAGACGAATTCTTGAGCAGCTTGATGATTGTTTGTTGAAGCTTCCGCCAAGCCGTGGCAGCAGGATATAGGCAGTTGAAGCTACATTCTGAATTCGGTATTTATTGCAGAACCGATAGAATACTTGGCTTATGAATTGGGGACCGTTGTCGTGGATGATCCACCTAGGGACACCAAATCGATGGATGACGTGGTGTGCTGATAAAGTGAACTACATTGGAGGTTTTGACTTCAACAGTGGTATAGCCTCGCCCATTTTGAGAAAAGTAGCGGTTATTGCTAGGATAAACCGGTGACCTTTTGTCGAAGAAGGACTGATTGGTCCTACGACGTCTATTCCCCATGCTTCAAATGGCCATGAAGCAGCAGTCGGGTGGAGCAACTCCGGAGGCTGGTGTATGAAGTCCGCATGAATCTGACATGCTTTACAACCTTCGTGCATATTGGATAGCGTCGGCTATCATAGTTGGCCAATAATATCCCAGCCTATGCAACCTGTCTTTAAGCTTGGACCTGGCTGATGAGCTCGCCGCAAGTGCCATCATGCGTTCTTGGAGCGCTTCCTGTGCCTCTGAATTGGAAAGGCAACGGAGGAGGACACCGTCATATGAACGACGGTTAACAGTGTCTTCAGAGTCGGATCGTAGTAGAAACGGAGAGACCTTCGTCTGATAGAAGCCGCTTCTTTAGGATTGTCTGGAAGCAGAACGTGCAAAGGCATAGTCAATGAGAGGAAAGCGCCAATCCCTGGCTCAGATTCGTCGAGACATATAGACTTCTCGAGTTCTTAGCATGTGCTTGGAGCATACAAGATGTCGAGTTGCGACTGTGAGGTGATACTCGGTGTCGGGCTGGTAAGGCTAGAGTTGTGCTAAGGCAGCAAGGGCCTCCGCCTTAGTATTTTGAGATCAGGACACGTGCCCGATGTAGAAACCTTCAAATAGGTTAGCCAATTCAATGGCTGTATGGTAATAAGGCACCAAGGCCTCATGGCGGACTTCGTATTCGCCTTTAACCTGATTGATGATCAGTTTGAATCGCCATAAGCTTCGAGGGTAGCGTACCCCCCATTCCATGGGCGAGCTGAAGACCAATGAGCAGAGCATTAATTCGGCCACATGTTGGAGCACGATTCTGTCAAAGAGAATGCTCTGGGTAGGACATGATTCTGTGGGGAGATAAACACAATCCCACTCCGGCAATAATTTTGCCTTTAGGGGCCCATTCGCGATGCTCCATCAAAGAACATCTGCCACACTTCCTCTTCTGAGGTTGCATAAGACTCGAAGACTTCATCAGGGATATCTTCGTGAAGTTTGAATGCTCCGGAACGGATGAGCAGCCAAGATTCTGCAAGGGCCTGGCCTTTAACACGCCTTCTGAGGCGTGAAGATCATGTCGTATTGAGACAATAAAAGTGCCCCACTTAGCCAATCTTGAATTCAATGATCCTGGCTTCGTCATAAGAAGACGCAATGGGTTTACTCTGGAGATGACATGTATGGTCTGGCCGACCAAATAATGTCGTGTCTTCTGACAGCGAAGAAGAGGCTAAACACTCTTTCTCGGTAGGGTTGTAGCGAGATCCGCTCCTATGAGAGTTCTACTCAGATAATAAATGGCCTGCTCGTGGCCATTGTCGTCCTTTTGAG